>JAPMOB010228552.1:0-34448 GCA_029875015.1 Lepomis gibbosus
AAACTTGACAGGTACTTAGTACGTCTTTCTCAGATAAATAAGGACTGAAAAGGGGAGAACAAGGGTTGTGGAGGGCCCCAAGCCTGTGTTTGCCTTAGGCCTCAAAATGACTAAATCCGCCCCTGGATCCACCATGACCATTTTTGGTATTTAGCATTCAGTCCGGCCTAGCACGCAACCACGCACCTGTTGGTCACACAACATCCTGGGTATGTTTAATTTGGGTCACTGAGTGTCCTCGTTTGGTGAGTCCATCATTAATTAATTAAGGTAGATGCAACCATTTCTTATCTATGTAAAGGTACAGTAATGCTAACCATAACACAAAGGACCCCACCCTTATTTTTATTGCATTGTTGTATTTTTTTTACTGTTCACTTACTGTAAGCCCCTGCCCCATAAGATGTAGGCTACACATTTGAGGTACTTGTACTTGACTTGAGTATTTTCTTTTCATCATACCTTATACTTCTAGTCCACTACAATTCAGAGCTAAATATTGTATCCTATTTTTACTCCACTTCAAGTATTTAGTAGGCTAATTATCTGGCTAATTTACAAATAAAGATTTTTGCATACAAAACATATGAAACATAAAATATGATGTTTTGTTGTAAATTAAAATACTGTTCCCTACAAGATATACAAGTACAACTGGAACGATTAGTTGATTCACTGACTCATTGATTGACAGAAAATGAATGGCAACTATTTTGATTATCAATTAATGAATTTTTCATGTAAAGTATGCAAAACATATTTTATGACTCTAGTATCTGAAAGGTGAAGATTTACGGCCTTCCCTTGTAATTATTTCAATAATGTTAATTTACATCATTTGAGGTTTGGACACAAACATTGTGAAAGCGTGACTATTTTCTGAATTTTTAGAAACAGTCCATTTATTACTCAGGAAAATAACCAGCAGATTAAACCATTATAGAAATAATCTTTAGTTGCAGTCAAATACCTAAAAAAATCAAATAGTAAATTCCAGCTTAGAAATTAATGAATCAATAATGGGACTATAATGATATAATATATAAAAGTAGAATAGTAGTTTTACTTAAGTTAAGGATGTGATTGCTTCCTCCACCACTGTGAAAAGTGATAACTCAAATATGAATCAAATTGAAATGCATTATTTCAGTTTGCAATTGCAAGTAAACAGCTAAAAACATGAGCAGAAATTTCAGTTTCAATTTGGCTGTGTTCTTAAATATATAAATGAAGATGAAATTTAGGCCATTAATTCTAATTTTAATGCTGTCTTACATTATGTGCACATATGGGGAGCTAAATTGCACTTCCACTTGAAAAATGTCAGCTTTGAACTTCCTAAGAGCATATCCTGGTGAATGGTACTGAAGGATGTTTATTGAAGTCAGCAGTTGAATGCATCCCTGAATTTTCTTTAAATTATTAGTGGACCCTGTTTAACTACTCTACAAATAAGCACTTCAGAGTTGATCCTAACAAAGTTAATAATTCTACTGTTATTCTGTTCACAACCCAGGAGTGATCTATTTTCTGAAACTGCAAATGTAGATAGATGAAAGTGTTTCAGCTGTTGATGCAGAACACTGAGGAAGATGAATATTTATACAGATGCACACATGGGAGCACTTCACTATGCAGCTGAAAGCCAAAAATACAACCAACTTATTCTCCTCCCTTCTTCTGTCAGCCCAAACAGCCCTTCAATCAATTATCTGCTAAAAACCCAAACACACCCATGTATTCCTTTGCTGTGTGTACGTTGTGCGTCCTGCTCACGCATCAGAAGTAAGGAATCTGCTCATATTCACTCTGCCTTGAAAACAGTCTTTGAAGAGGCCAGAAAGCCCAATCCATCCATGAGTGTGTGTGTGTGTGAGTAACAGAGAGCCCATGTGATCCGTGGAAATTCACAGCTTGCCGTTTATCCTCAGACAAAAGCGCTGGGCAGAATGAAAGGGAAATTGGAGTGCTTACTGAAGCTGCTGAGAGGGCCCCTAGCCGAGCCACAAATTGCTTCCCTCCTCTTCACTACACAGCCCTAACATGGCTGAAGCCATACATCAATTACCAGCCACCTCAATGGAACATCTCTGCCACTGCAGTACCTTTTCTGGTTTACTGCCAAATGAGTGCTCCGTATACTTCACATCATAGAAGTCAAGCAGGCAATACTAAGAAGACAGGTGTATTATAAATATGCTGCCCATCCAAAGGAACAAAGTAGCTGTTGACAGGTGCCGGTGGCATCTCAAGTAGTGAGAGAGAAAGCTGACAAAGGTCTGCGAACCAGAGTGTGACGCAGCTCACTGATTTCACATTCTGCCTTCTAACACTTATGATTAGGTTTTGGGGCATTTTGGCACCCGGCTTGCCAAGAAGTTTGTGTTTTATGATTGCTCTCTGTGTTTTATTAGAGAGGAAAAAAATAGCCTCACCAGCCCCCTTGCTTTGAACAAGCATTGTGCTCTTACTCTGAACCCTCCATTCCCAGAAACAACTTAGTTCTGGGCAGTCGTCCATCAGAGTCCAAGCACAGAGCGAGAGAGAGGGAGCACATTTTGTCCAGCTTGCTACATCCCAAGCCCTCATCTCTTGCCTGGTTGCCTGCCAGGGAAACCAGCAATCCCAAGACACGTGCTGGTCTGTCCTCTTCAGCTATTAAAAAAAGTCTGGTGAGTGCCCCCTGTTTTCCATTTAATCACAACTGCAAGCTATATCTGCATTAGGACATTTAGTCACTGCCACAACCATTGATTAAGTCCAAGCTGGGCAAAAAAAGAAGTTGAACATATTAAAAATCTCTAATGTATGAGGCAGTTGGAACTGTGTAGGGAGGTAAATGATTGATGGCTCACTGCTCACACATTTATGCTAAGTTGGTTTCAGTGTTTTTTTGTGAACAGAGCAGTAATGGTTCTTTGGGCCTCTGGGCAACCACACATCTTGTGCTTTCTGTATCAAACGTCCCTGCATACCATGCATGAGCATGATAATGGAATAGTAGCATGTCTTGGGGTCCGACTTGAGGTCGGAGAACATAGCTATATACTAACGGAGAAGCCAATTAGCAATTTCAGCAGTTGCTTGTTGAACCGGCACGGTGCAGAGGTCTCTGTTAAATTAAAATACAAATGTGAACTTGCCAAAAGGGGGGCAGAGTGCTTGTAAATCACATCACAGCCACTTTAAGCAATCAGACAGAAGACGAGGCGCAAAGAAACATTAACAAAGTTTCATAAAGGAAGGTGAAAATCAAGTCTTCCTCAAGAGACACCTACTATTCTAGCCTAAGGTTATAAAAACATGGCACGATTTAGGTTCTCACATCGTGGGGTTTGATCTGATTCCTTCACTAGAGACTTTTGTTTAATTGTCGTTGGCATGGGAAATTACTCAGCCCTTTGGCAAATGAGCAGGAACAGTGTCCTCAAAATTCTGCAGACACACGCAGGCACACACAAATTCACACAGCCATGCGCTCATAATGGTGAACTATCCAGCTCTCACTCAGCTTTCTGATTTGGTTGAAACATGGCCCAAGAGGAAATTAATTCCTGAAATCCAAACAGTGTTTAATCTAGTTGTCCTTTATTTTCTGAATGCCACTACTGCACTGCAGTTTCTGCTAGTGTGAGGACATGAATGAGATATTTTGAGACAGGAGAAAGACAGCTACGTTGGACATGATCCAAGAAACATTTAGCCGAAGGCAAAACTCTAAGCCACTGAATCTGCAGAATGAATTCCAAGAGCAGGCCTAGATTAAGTGAAAACAAGGCTGACAGCAGTGGTCTAAATTGTATTTACCACACTGCTGTGCTTGAATGCAGCCTGCTGTTATACTCTCTGGAACTTCTATTAGGATTGTGTTAGAAACAGCAAGTTTAGTACCATTTTAAACATAGTGATGTATACATTTAAGGATCTCATTAATAAGTCATATTTTCCCACTACTTTGTACACACTGCTGAAACAGGATGAGGTGGTGTAAAAGCTCAACAGCAGAGGTGATGCCTTACACCACTCCCACCTTGTGTCCATCTATGTACCTTCATATCTGAATTGTCCCTGTCTGTTAAATTGTCTTCCCGCACGTAAAGATTATGTGCTGAGGATGGAGCCTGCACTAATGTGTCTGACAAGTTCTGATATTAAGAGATTCACTGTAGCTCCAGAGAGGTGAATCTGCTCCAGGGTTGACATTTAATCCATGCCAATTTATCACTAGTGCAGCCCACCCCAGCGGATACTACTGGGTGGTATATTGCCTCAGAGTGGACCTCTGGCACAGACATAGAGCAAGTGGCAGGTGTTTTTCCTTTTATTTCTTTGTGTGTGTGTGCAATGGGGGCTGTGAGTGTTGCATAGGAGTGTGAGATGGGCTTGTTCATATTTGAATACAAAATAGAGGATGGTCATAAAGGATGCCATTGTTTGTACCTTTATGGCAGAATGGAAGCTGGCCAAGTGTTTGCTGTTGTGCAGTTATGGTCATGAATCTCTTCAATAGCCTAGGGGGGAAAGAACGCCACAAAGTTTCTTGAGAGATTCATTACCATATTTACAGCATTGAGAGAATAGTTGATGATCACTTTTGCTTTAAGTGCATAAGGCCAATTTAGAAATAGTCATTACTTGTTTAGTTCAAGCTAATATGAGCTGTCTATGTTCACAGGGCTAAACCTGTCAGACATGATATTTTCCCCAATCATTGCCTACCCTCAGGAGCGTCTCCTTCATCTCCTGTGATAATAAAAACACAGATTATATTATTTTCTGTCAGTTTCTCCACGCTCCATGTGCATCATTGTGATTGATTTTCAGTTAATTCACTGCAGGGGGATGATCAAATATGTGTCCCAGTAAGGTGGTACACTGACAGATTACAAGAGCTGCGGTCTATCTCCCATACAAAACATTGTTTAGGGTGATGTTGACATTCAAGCCGTCACACGCTAAAAAAGCACATTGACTTTATTTTCAATGATGTGAGGGTACCTGGAGAGAATGCAAAACAATGAGGAGGAAGGAGAGGGGAAGCTGGCCGCTATTTAAGCAGTATTCATCTTCAGTTGCCACAAAGACATGCTGACATGTCACTTGATTATCTTGTTAAGTTCAAGTGAAAGAGCACATTGTTCAGTTATGTTTATGATATTTCAAGTAATATTTGTGCCCTGAGTCCCTCAATCTATGTACCGCACCCACTAATCTCCATGAATCGAGTTTATAAATGGCTAAAGTTAGGGTCTTAGTTCGCTTGAGAGAAAGTTTGGCCTGGAAGACTCAACTCTCAGAAATTAAGTCACCTGAGCATAAGAAACTGCTATTTCTGGCACGTGTTACTGTTGTATGTGGAGCAAACCATAAACCTGATAAGTTCACACTGACGCTTATCTTAAGAAAATTAAAAAAGCGTATTTCACTATATTCACAGACAAAAATACACAGATTGTGTCATACATTTTGCCTTTTCCCATACTCACATCTCTTTCACTGCATCCTCATCCTTCCCTCCCTGATCTGTCTTCTTACTCCCAGCTCTGGGCACTCTGAGGCCCATGACCCATCAGTTCTGCTAAGACCTCTAAGGGGCCATCCATCACCAAGGCTGTGCTATAACCTGGGGATAGATTTCTTCTCCCCTTACCCACTCATCAATCACCAGAGGCTACTATGCATACCCAAGCAGGCTGTAGAAGGTGGGAAAGGCCAAGCAGTGTCATTCACTAGGCCAAGTAGGCACTTGCAGAATTGTAAAAATAAACATGTCTACTTTAAATAAGTAAGTGAAATGTCAATATACTGTTTGTATTTGTACTTCAGTTGAGGAGTACCTAAATGGACCTTATAAATGATAAGAGAAAAAAGATTTTGTGATATTATTCTTTGTGAGAATTCCTATAAACAATGGCATCAAACATACACATGCACTCTGTAGAAATCAGCCAAACATTTGAATTAGTGAAAGATTACTTGAGATTTTATATTGTCTGTTCAGAATCATTGTTAATGATGGAATGTTTATGATAATCATGTTCATTTGTATCAGTAATGAGCAGGAGCATGCAAGACAGCAACCATGACAAGTGACAGACAAGAGAGTCGTGATGGAAAGTGCATGTTGGCTCAGGTAGTGATGCACAGCTGGAGGTTCACTTGTTTGCCTTGGCTGAAACAAGCGCTCTAACAGAGACGAAAGACACCTCTTACAGTTCACAAGAAGGTCATTCAAATATACACATAGTTTGTGAGTGGCACATCACTAACATGATGATATTATTAAGGTGGAAACAAGAAATCATTGATAAAATATGTGAACGGAGGTACTGTAAGCGGGGGCCCATGGTGACGCAAAACAATGCAAGGAACAATAAGAGAGACCCGAGAGAGTTGAAAATATAGATGGTGTTAATCACTCACACTACAGAAGAAAGGAGTGGTGATGCAACAGAGTAGAAAGAGCGAAAAAAGGGGTGAAAAGGGAAGAAAAGCAAAGCTATTGTTTGAGACACCGGGTGCAGTCACCTACAGCAAACAGAGTTGCATGTCACTGACACCTACACAGAGAGGATGCAGTGGTTATTAAGGCTTCTGTCATGTCGATATAGCAGAGGCTGAGTACAGTGGCTGGTGTGTTTGAGTCATCCAGTGCCAGGTGTCCTTTTGACATGGGTACCACTCCCCTTAATGGCTGGCTGAGAGGAGAGAGAGTGCGGCTGCCACCAACACCCTTCCAATTAAAACCTCTAATTAATCAGAGCTATTTAAAGAAGCCCATTCATCCCCGATGGCGGGAAGCACGCTGACGAGAGAAAAGATAAACTGCACATCTTTGCTCTGATTTACCTTTTCTCTAAGCTGCCCTTTGGCATTGCTGCTGTCTTTCCACCACTATAGTAAGCAGCTGTCACAATTATCAAAATATAACATAAAGAACTAGAAGAACGCAGATATCTGGGTCTAGGGTAGTGATGCGCAAATCAGCTCTGACATCATTCGAATCCAAATATAAGCGTAAATCATCACCCGTCACCCACCCGAATTAATTATTTTTTCAGATTTAGAGACCACACCCATATGGACATGTCACTCCACCTCTGCCAGTCCCTGTAAGCTATGTAGACACAAGATACAAGATTTTAAACTGAAGCAGTTAATCACTTGCAGCCCCTACAGGCCGGTCAGTAGGACTGGGGAGTCAGCAGTCAATGGCGGTATGAAACCGAGCACTCTAAAATAATTTTTCAAAAATTGTGAATCACCGTAACCACAAGAGGTCCTTGAGCATACAATCATACATGTGCACAAAAGATATTAGGCTGATAGGTTCAGTATTATGCAAATTTTGCTGCAGACCCACCCACACCTGGCGGAGATAACTTTACCAGACAAAAAATATAAAGTTTCTTTATCATTCTTTACATTAAGATCCAACAATGCCAGTAAAGTAAATTATTAACTTAATTTCCTTGAAATATAGTGGTAAGCAAACATGCATGTAGTGATAAAATGTGAACATTACTAGCTTAAAGGTTCTGTATATGAGATTCTGAACATTAATATAGCAGCAAACAATTATTTTCTATGTGAGTTATAGTGGAGTAATGACCTTGTGTGTTGTCACCTGAGCTTCTTTGTTCTTTATTTTGGTTGCCAAGTCTGGCTGCATGTTCATGTGCATGTGAGAGCGAAACAACAGCTGTTTCTTTTCTCGTCTAACGCCATGACTTAATGATTTATTTCAAAATATACCAAAACAGAACTGGTGATTGTCAGAACAGTAGAATGATGGCTAGCAAATATATTTTAGCAGAATTTTATTTTGTTTCTGACCAGTTTGAATGAAGTATGAAGTTTACAATGAGCTGCAAGGTAAAATTACTCTTTATGTCAATGGAATCTGTTGGAGTCTGTCACCATTTCCTTAACCTTAAACATCTGTTTATTATTGTAACCGTGACAATGAAGCGCTCTTAACCTTAATGAAGTAGTCATTTTAACTCAAAATATGTATCCTTCCTTACCAAGTCGTTGTGTGCCTAAACCTAACCACTGACCAAACATTCAGATGATAAAACTGATTCAACAGTGATTTGTAACGATTTTGGAAGGTGTGAAGTCTCTCTGTCTCCATCTCTCCTGTCTGTGTGGTTGACCGACTGACGCAGCTGCCTTAATAAAGCCGAACTCTGTGGTCCATCTCCTAGGTAACCCAAGGTCAAGATGATCTTTATTATGTTTCATGCAGACCGCTCTGACTTAGGTGAACTTAGCTAAGCATAGTTTCTTGTTGTCCAATACCCAAAATAATCTTCACGCATGTATGGGTGAAGCATGACCTTTTTGGACACCTTGTGAATCTCTGTAGGTCTAGGAAGGATAAATACTCCCCGCCAGGATGTATCCCTCAGATTTGGTCTGACATTACACTACTGCTGATGCCCTTTCCTTTCCGACCAGGCTTCAATAAATCTTGCTACTTAAGACATCCTGAGTTTCCTGAAACTTCTTCATAAATAAGAGTTGACTAGCTCACAAAAATTTCCTTCACAGAAGGAACCAATCAGAACATGCTGCTTTTTGCTATCCTAGAGCTACATTTTTTTGTCCTCTAAGTGGGCATTTCCATCTCATTGTATAAAAGAAGGAAAGATGAAATAACCAGTACCAAAGTAAAGCAACAAGGGAAACAAGATCTCTATCAGAATTTAATTGAGCCCACAAAAGCATTTCACCATAGTCCAAGCTTTCTGGAATGGAGGGAGGGAACACATATTGGCAGCATGCATTTTCTCACTGTGAAAAGAGCTCATTAGCTTCTCTTGCCCTCAATTTAGCTTCCCAGACAGAACTTTGTCTCATACTGAATATAAATCCCACCTCCTTCACCAGGACTGGGACACCCAAACTGTAACCATAACCCAGACCATCTCAAACCCTATCAAATATAACCACTTAGTTTGCCACTGCATGGCCTGGAGGCATGCTACCTGCAGGGATCCATTTGGACACAAATATTGTTTCTAAATGAAAATGTTTCCTTCCTTTTATCTTGAACTATAACACTGGTTGTCGCAAACCATATTCCAATGGGTGCATGTACAAAGTTTATACAATATCCATTCAGGTCAGAAATTCCTGCTGCTCCAGACTTCAATTTAGTTTGCTCACTACTCAACTACAAGATGCAGGCTCAGACAGAGATACAGAAAATAGTTTTAGGCGTGTCCCACTATCTGAGAGTGTTACTTTTATCCCTGAAATTTGGTTGTGAGTATTACAATTGCTTTGGTCTTCAATCAATACTGAGAGAAATCTGAAGGCAAAAGTTTAAACACAATCAGTTTTCATGAGGATAAACACTAGGAAAATAAGACCATGTAAAATGACCTGAATTCTGTTTGAATGTGTACTACACCCCTTTATGCTTCTGCTCTTCGTACAACTCTTTCAGTCTTTACTCAAATGTCTTGGCAGCCAAATTGCCTCCCTCAGTTAATCACTCCCATTTGCATGTAAAATCTGAACTCTGTACACACTCATCTATTAAGTACCTGGCAATTTGACTGAGGAGCTATTGAATACTGAATCGCCTCCATTACACAAATGTGTGAAATGGGGTGACCCTTTTGTATGTCCTGTAACTCAATTAAGAACAACAGCAAATGATACAGCTTGGTGTGCACAACTCAAAAGCTTCTTGAATCTGAAGAGATACTCAACTTCATTTTTAAGAAATTATAACAGCAAGGATTTAAGGGCCTCCATTTTCTGATGTTGAGTACCAAGCAATGCTCAAGGAGACGATATAAAGCTACCAATAATAATGTTTGTTTCGAACAAAATAACATCTTTTAAACATATGATTAACACAAAGAGTGGCTAATTTTGAACAAATTAGGGAACATTTGAACTCATTACTTTTTAAATAGACTACTGTATGCTGTACTGTCTTCACCATTCAGACATTTAAAGGATAGGTTCACAGTTTCAGGTTCACGCTCTCAAAACTATAGTCAGGTACCTAAATGTACATTGAAACAAGTCTTGCGTGCTGCTGTAATTGCTCCTCTCCATATTTGCCATGCAGAGATCCCTTCCTGTTAGTTAAATCAAGTGGACATCATCATAGTCCAAATTTCATCATCACCAAACTTATACTCTTTGGAAGATATGACGTTATCATGGATTAGAGTTGTGACTCTCGTAGATAAGTGGCTGTGTGAAAATATTGACGGAGCTGTTTTAGATTATAGTTATAATAAAATAATGCATATGTGCATTGTTTAGGCTCTAACTTCAACACAAATCTATTCTTTTATTGTTTTCAAAGAGCGGCACTAGTATGGTTGAGGTTGGTTTTCAACAAAACAGCTGAATTCAATTTATTAATTTGTAATGTAGTGATACATTAAGCCTAGATTACACTAAATGCTTTTAAGCCCGATTTGCCAGTCAGCGAGCTTGGTGACCGTCGGGCTAGTGTTTTTGAATTTTGAAAACTAAACTTGTGTTTACTTGTTGTTAATTTTAATGGTGTTCTCAGAATAATATGCAGTCCTTAACCTCAGAGGTGCATAACCTCAACTCTTTTTGAAAAGCTTTTATATTTTAATAACATTAAGAATTATTTATTCAGAAATCATGAGGTAAATCACTTTTTACACAAATCATGCCATGACCTGGTGCTGCATTTGCATTTTAAATTTTATTGCAAAATCATTAGCAAAGCCTTAAAAACAGTGCTGGCGATTGACCTTCAGGGGCACCAGTAGTTCCAGAGGGCATAGACAGACATGTGTTTTGGAATATTTTGGACTTGGCATCACTGTGATCCATTGTAGATCGATTTTTAAGTTGCAAGATTACTGTGAGATCAGATGAAGAAGGCCCGGTTTGTGATGAGCTGATTGCATGCAAATTGGCAGTGTCACCATAAAAATACATTGTAATACACCTCTGTCAATATTTCAGGGGGCTTTATTTAAATCTACTGTAAATTTATTAGTTCAACCAGATTAGACAATACACATGGAAAACAAGCTATAAAACAAAATCAGATTCGCAAAAGAGAAGCACAGTATTCCTTTTTCATCAAGCAAGTTAACAATACAATTTACAGCAGCAATTAAAACAGTTAAAATATCACTGACTTAAAAATCCAAGAACATGTATTTTGGGTCTTGTGAATAACAAAAGTAATCTCAGTCAGTTTGATCATTCTGTCTTCCTTATGCATTAATAACCCACAAAAATATTTAATTCCCTTGTCGTTACAGGCAGAGAAAAAAGTCTCCCAGATCCTTTCCATACCCATAGCCACATAAAAACCCAACCACTCCTAACCTTAACCTCAACATAGCGATTTAAATAAAAATACCTAATCCTAAACAGATTTTTGGGCCTTTTGACAACATCCAGTTTCAAAGAAAAACCTGAAAACGCTGAATTTTCACAAAGGAGAAAAGTGAAATTAAGACATTGTCAGTTGTAGATCTGCCACTTGCCTGTGAAGCCAAATATCAACCAAGAAGGGGATTGTTGCTGTAAAGGCCTGCAGCACACTGATGCAAATGTAATGCTTAAAATGAGAGGTAATCGCTTCTGTTGGAATTTGTTACATTTGACTATGACATCCAAATCGGAATCAGTTTGGGGTTTTGTGTAGTCTCAGAGAATTGGATGACTCAATTTTACATTGATGATTTATGTCTGAGTGATGAAGCTGACAGCTGAGTCTGCGGCAGGGTTGCATTACTCCTGGCTCCGGTGGAGCTGAATACAGGGTTGATGGTGGTATTAAAATACTTTTGATTGGTGGGGCTTATTACAGGCTCACATATGCAGAATGCCACCAATGTGGCAGGAACAAGCTTCGGCAGAATGGCAGGGAGAAGACAGAAGTAGTAAACAGACTTTTAGAAAATTGGCCTCAAGCTGTGCTGCAGGAATGAACATGAGGCAGTGATTAATCTGAGGTAGCCTACTTTTATTTATAAATCTACAATAAAGTTACATTAAAAGACTTTACAAAGCATTTGCAAAAGTTAGTTGTTCATTCATGTCTTTCAGTCTACACATCACAAAGCAGATGAGCGGGCGCTACACAAAATCTGAACCTGAAATGTTAATTATATAGAGATTGTCCTACTAATCTTGTGATTTGTCTTTTCAAATGCCTTAATGGTGCAGTGAGATTGCATGCTATTAGACCACACAGAGCTGCTGAAAAGCTTAAAGGTTTCCGTCCATCTCTGTCTTTTTTTCCCGCAGCAACTGCTGGAAGATCAAGTTCTTAAATCTTTAATCACCTGTGGTGCAGCAGGCAGAGAAATAATTGCCTATTTTGTAACAGCAGCTCCCTCTATAATAAAAGGGGTATGATACATCACTTACAGATACAGATACAGAATTTTTCCCAGAAGATGATTTACAGTACTGCTTTCATGTCAGTATTACCATAACATCCACACTATTGGAACTTACCTGAAAGGATTGCAAGTGATCATCAGGTTGTTGCTCAGTAGTAGATCAGCCATAGTGACAACCTGAAATTAGTTTAGTAAAGTGGAAGGTGAATGCTATTAGCTATAATCATTAGTCCAGCTAAAATAGAAACAAATACCTAAACTACTTAAACTAAACACATACTTTCCCTGAAACTGCAACCATGTGCACATCAACAACCTCCAGGTTTACATTTTGTGGTGGATTCATGTCACAGGGATAGTTAATCCAACAGCAACCAGGTGCTGACACCACATGCTCTTTTTTAATAGTTAGTTGTGCCATCCTCTCAGCTAGTGTTTCTGCCTTTTACCCCCCCTCCCCCCTCCAATGTGTTGCTTGTCAGCCACCTGTCTGTCTTCTCTCTCTCTCTCTCTCTCTCTCTCTCTCTCTCTCTTGTCTGAGCTGCTGGTCTCTCTCCCTGGCTGTCTAATCACCTGTTCACCTGAGACTTATCCAGTAATCAAGACCGGCAGTATATACACCCCGGCCACGCAACAGCCAACTTCTGAATCCCAGCCAGTGCTTTGCTCTGCGCATGTTGGCTGACTTTTTGTCTGACTCTGTTTTTGCTTTTGCTTGTGCATCAGGTTTTGTTCCCTGTGAGAGGTCTGTCTGCCTCATTCAGCGCCTCACCTGTTTTTCTGCCGCCTGCCTTTTTTCAAGACGTCAGGCAAGAAACCTCAGTTGCGTATTTGTGAAGTTGTGAATAAACTGTTTATCCTCCCTGTTCCTTGTCCTGCTGTTGGGTTCTTAGAAGTATGTAGCATAATATTAAACATCTTAATGCGATGTAAGAGGTGGAGAAAAGATGAGATACACCAAGAGAGATCTTATCTTTTAAATGCTATCTTGTACAACTATGAAACCTACATCTTCTTGCCAAAGCATCTTCCCGTATCTTTCTGCAGGATATATGTTCCAAACCACTAGAGCAACTCCAGTCTAATCTCTACCATTAGGTAAGAGATAATGGATGTTGTTAGCAGGTATGGTCAACCGTGACAGACGAGGTGTATTTTTCCCATCTCTGTTGTCTGTTTTTAAAAAGGTGAATCTTTATTGTTTCACAAAGGGTAGAAAACTGTAGCCTACCTCTTTGTGTGTGTACAAACCTTCCAGCCTGTTTCTGTCCACACTCCAGTCATCATTTTATAGCAGGTGTTCGCACAGCTGATTGTGGTGTAGCCAGGAGAGAGACATGCTTGAAGTATGAACCCGCATCAGGTACTACAGCAGCTGTTTTTTTCTCTACTATATGCTATTCAGTTTGGATTTCCCCTTTATTGTCCCCACCAGGCTGAGCTGAGGTGCCAGGAAGCAGTGTTTTCTTCCAGCTACGGGCAGGCGCAGGATGTTGGCTGTGTCCAGTAGCTTCATTGAAAAGCTGACCTTTAACGCATCTTGAGAATGAAGGCTTTGCATACAAATCATGATATGACTTCTCAACCATCCCACCAGTCACTCGATTCCACTGCATGCCACTGGTGAATGCTGCTCTCTCCAGTGATTTTTAATTTCCATTGGAGAAATTATAGAATAATTCAGTTTAAACCTTGTGTTTTAGCAAGTTCACTTTCATTGTCTTTCTTTTCACTTGTCTGCTGTTGTGAGTAAGGTGGATACGAAAGTGGGGCGCATGCTAATTTGGGGTTATTTAATTAGTCATTATGAACAGTATGGTTTTGAAGCCAGCGCAATTTAATCAGGTATGCAAATGCATGGCCTATATTGAAAAGATAATTATGCAGAGAGGAGAATAGACGGCAGGTCTATGCCACATCCCCAAGACATAATGTTACAGTGCCACCTACTGAGAATAGGCTGCATGTACTCGGGTTAGTTGATGGTCACAGGCGTAGAATTAAAGGCGGGGCTCCCTGAAAGAATTGAGTTCTGTTCCTCTTTATTAAATAAAGTACTGGAATTTTGTCCTCAGCTGCTAGATGCAATGTCATCAAAACCTCTATCCTCTGAAACAATGGCCACCTTAAGAAAAGGAAGCTACACACTCATTACTGCAATGTAATTTAAATTAATCACCATTGCTAAAACACTGAATCATCAAAATGCAAGAGAAATATGTGTATCTTTCTCATCCCATACTGTCTGATTCTCAGGAAACATCCAAGTTTTTGAGAATATTTTTAAAGACTTTATTGTGGTGCCAAAAAGCACTACAGCTTAATGGTGATATTTTGAAATTCAGCTGTGAAATGTGTTGAGCTCTGAGAAAAGGTAGGGATATGAGCTGGTACTATTAATATATGTAACGGTTGGGTGTGAATGGATTGTTTTGTGATAAGAGATAAAAACATTGTAGTTTCCAGGGTGTTCACATCTGAAATTGTATCCAAGTCATGGAGGAAAAGCTTTTTAGAGTTCATGTTATTTCTTTGCGCACAGCAGCTCAGTAAGTATTTAAGAACCTGAAAGATTGTGTAATGAAACTAGACCTAAGAAAGAAATCCATCAAATATCTAATGTTGCAGAGAGATGATTTGGAAAATAAAGATTTTGACTTACTTCATTGGTAAGTATGAAAGCAGAATTTACAGTAAACCTTGTTTGATCTGCAAAAAGTCAAATCTTCCATCCACCCACTGACTTATTTTATAGCATAACAGAGCAACAATGGCATCCCTGTAAAATCACAAATTCCAGTTCAGCAGTTTCCAGCTTCTGCTTCTAACAGCAATGCATGTTTTTCAGTATTGACAAAACTGTCATGGGGAGCAGTAAATGTACTGACCGGGTTGTTTTAGGGGACAAAACTCCTAAAATGGGTGTCAATATTATTTAAAGTCTAAAGTGAATTCATTTATAGGCCTCATGTATACAGAATCAGTCTAGGAATTGTACAATTTTACCAGATCAACTGACACCATGTTTGTTTCAAATATTTATTTTCCAAGTCCAGAAATGCCATAACCACTTCTAACTTTGAAATGTGCTTTACATTTATTAAGTCTTGAAAAAAAAACTAAATGTCTTACATGCAAAAATGGTATATACAAAATGCTTTTAACCAGAAAGGCACCAAAGACACGAGCAGTTACTTCTTGCTGGCTCCATAACAACATAAAAAAACAGGATGTGAATCATCTTGAGAAGGTGTTAAGTAAGTCAGTATTTGCAACATAATTAGAGACGTGGTATTCTCTCACAATGTAGCAATGTAATGTCTTTGACTTGTTAAAAAGCTAATAAGACAATAGTGGTGTTGTGATATCTAAATATATATATTATTTATTACATAAATACAATAGTCTTAATGTAGCACATTTTATATGTGCATTATTTACTCCCTTTTATGGCTACAGACTGCCCACTATGAGTGCAAGGGGAATAGAACATCATGAGAACATCCTTAATACAAAGTACACCTTATGTCAAACTTGAAATTTTTATTTATAAAACATACACATTTGTAATAAATTATTCTTCGTACAATTTTCAGGTTGTAACTATTTTAAAACAACAGCTATATCCTTGTTACTGCTCTAGATTTAAAATAATGATATGGCTGCGATTGTCTGAACATTAAAGTGTTTGGGTTTTGCTAAAAACCAAAAGTGAAGCATTTTCCCCCAAATCGCACTCATCCTCTGAGGACACTTAAGATTTAAGAGCAAAGAGCAAAGTGAATCTTTACCAAGTCTTTGTAAAGCTAGAGAGTGGCAAATGAGAAGTGCAACAGGTCTTATATTCTAGGTTCACTGGTGGAGTGGACTTTCAAGGGTCAGAGCAGGTCAGTTTTTAACTGGAAAAGGTAAACAGGTGAGGTAACTTCCTCCTAAATATTACTGGTGTTAACACTCAGTGTAAATATGGCAGCAGCAATCATCTTTCTCCTTCTCCTCCTCTACTTTTTCCTCTCACATTCAGAAGGTAATGTCTTATTAGGCTTTGGAACGAGGTAAGCACTCGTATCATGATGGTGCCCAGGATCCATGCAACACTTTTGAATCAAAACCAAAAAAATAATGTGACATGATATCAAACAGTAAAATAATCTTGTGGTTTGGGTGGCTTATGTAACCAGGATTACAATAATGTCATTTAAGTCATGAGGAACACACTGTTAGCACCAATAAATCCTCTGCCCATTTGGGGCCCCTCTCAAGAAATCAAAGCAACTTATTTGGATCCCCTTCTGGATACACCAGTGGTCACACCCATAGTGCTGTGGCTTCTTTATGATTGGTCCCATTGGAAGAACTGCATACAGTTTGGTGAAATTATCATTTCTTCTTCTCTTGTTCCTCACATGTCCATCATTTATTTAGAGAGATGGTGACATAAGATGTAGGTATATAGCCTTCATCCCCATTGCTCCTACGGACACGGGTCCAGCCATCCCCTTTGTCCTCCTCTACCACGGCCAGTACCTCCCCCTCCTGCATAGAGATGGTCCCTTCACTGGCACCTGAAAGAGAGATAAACTAGATGTTAGAAAATATTTTTGCTACACAAGCCTCACTAAGTCAGACCAAAAACATTGTTTTGAACTCGCTCTTTATGCAGGTTCAAGAAATTTCCACTCCACAATGCTTGACATTTTTAATTATGATATTGCCACCAACTACATGTTTCATTTGCTAGGCAAAAGGCAAGCTATTGTAATTTTGAAAAATACGTGGATCCACAATTGACAGAAATGTAAAAATACTGCCTGCATTTGTTACTGGCAAGTAGCACCACCTAATCCCCAAATTCTTTAACTAGATAAAATAATATATACACCAACAGAAATAATACTTCATAAGTCAAATGTATATGAAAGCGTACGTTTAGAGGAAACTGATTCCTTTCATCCAGACATTTGATCAAGGAAAAATGTCTACAGAGTGCCTACAGAGTGCACTTGCTAGTCACCTCATCATACACATCCTTCAAAAATGGGGAGTGCGGCAATCATCTAAAACAGCTTGTGACATACCAGGGAAGTTGTACATGGCTGTGCATTTCCCAATAGGAGCAGTTAGCTCCTCATCCTCAAAGTCATCATCAAACTCAGCATAGATGGCCTGGGAAGGATCGGGCGTGCTTTCATCGAACTGAGCGCCATCGGGGCTGGAGAGAAAAACATAGGTTTTCTGGGCAGAGCAGACGACACATTATTGTGCCAAACAAGCTGTCTATTATTGGAATTCAATGTTACCTGAGTACATCATGAGCTCCGTTGTTGTTGAAGGTGTGAGTTTTATAGCGCACTGTGTCCCCTCGACCTCCTGCCTCCGCCAGCCATGTCTAGATCAGAGAGACGAAGTGAAAAAGAGAGAAAACTGAAAATTTCTTACTGTTTATTATGAGAGGATGCATTTAAGGTAGATTTATCAACTCATGTTCATCACACACACATACACAATGCCTCAATGGGCTTTACAGGCCCACATCCGCAATGGTTTCCAAACCAGCACACATTTGTTGAGAGGACAACAAAGAAAACCACATGAGAGATAAATGCAATTACAAAAATAAAAGTTTTAGCATGTAATTAGTTGCGCAAGTACTCCTAAATGATTTAATCATTAGTGAAATTTAATAGTCGAGGGCCTGATTACCTCATAACGTGGAATTTAAGAGGCCCTTTTGACATAATATGCTTTACTGAATAACAAGGTATATGCTTACCTCATAATATATCAACAAACAATGGACACCCTACTTATTTTATAATAGCTTAGAATAAAATGCTAAGAGCATCCTCATAATATATTAAAATTCACAACTGTAGTAAATGATGAATGAATATGAATAACCAACAGAGATGGATTACCTCATACTTGTTGAGCTCTCCTCTGAGCCGCTCTATATTTTGGGATGTCTGACTGATTTGGGATACCAGACTAGCAGGGTCTCCCATTTGAGGATTTTTCTCATAAACATCTTTCATCTTCCCCAGGGCCTCGCTGAAGAGAGGAGAGAGGGGAACAAGGGAGGAAGGGGGAAGAGTGACTTACAGAAGAAATAGGTTCCCTGCTGAGCTCAGGGCTGAGTAAACAATTCAAACTCTCTCACACACCTGACACTACAGAGTTACACACAATTCTGTACACTTCATGATTATTATATCTGCACTCCCACCAGAGCAGTTCTAACAGAGGTGGTTATTAATACGCAGGAAGATACCTCATGTACAGACAAACACTCACCTCTGATCTACTTCCTTTTGCAGCTCTTTGCAAATTTCATCTAGTTTCTGCTGTAACCTCTTCCTGCGCTGCTCTGGTGGAAGATGAGTGAAGTCCTCGGTCACCGTAGGCTACAAGAGTTCACAGGAAGGGTGGTTTAACATTGAGCTCAGTCTCACATTGAACTTTTTCAGTAACCACAGAAAAACCCAGATACCTCAGGAAGAACACCAAGCCTGTGGTTTGAGTTTAGCTCACGGGACGATGTTTGACTGATAAACATTAGTTGGACATTTGTTAGACTTAAATTTTCTGTAATGCCAGCATATGGACAACAGTGAGCTGAACCCAAAACAAGCACCCATGGAAAAACAATTTAATGTAGCATACTTTAATAACTTTATATAGGCGGATTTTCTTTGTTTTTTGTTTTTTTTTTTTAAGTACAAGAAATACAATTTTGGATTGAAAAGGTGACCCAAGACAGCTGAGCTATAAATTACTCAGTTTCCTCTTGTGCTACCAAGCTGTCTTCCCTTGTTCCACCACCAGGTGGCCACCTCTTCAATACAATCATACAAACTCAAGATGACAATCCTTTTGCCACATAACATGATACTGGATGCTGCAAGTTGCGTTGTTTCAACTACAGAAACGCCAGAGACATGTGAAGGGGAACTTATTATAAAGACATGAGCTGTTGTAATGGAAAGGTGGCCATTTTTATGTGTTACACAACTGAGACCCCCAGACCAGCTTTGTTGTCCATATTACCATGATTCGCTCTGGAGTAAACTTCTGAGGAAAAAAGAAACAGTGTGTGTATAGAAAAATCCCATAAGTAGTTCTTCCAGCCATAAAAACATGTTTTTACATCTTTATAACATGAATAATATCAACAATAGTAAAGGAGCCAATCTGAGCAGTGAGATCAATGCTACATGTTTTAGTACTGAAAATGTTAAGTCTTATTCACTTAAGGAATTCAGTCATTCCTGCACAAGCGAGAACACAGGATGATGTGCAAGCCCTGATGAGTGGCGCTTTCCTGGCATCCAAACCTTCTCCTCTGGTGACTCACCGATCTCCTGAGTGTCCGGAAGGAAGAGATTCTGGGTTTGACTGTCTTATTGATCTCCTTCAAACAGTACGACAGGGGGTCCCGGCCAAACTTGGGGGAAGGGGGTCCGTTAGCGGGCGAGGGGGCGGGGGGTGTGGAGAAAGGTGGGAGCGTGGAGGGAGAGAGCTGGGGAGGGGCGAGACCAAAGTACCAGCACCCAAGCATGAGGTATGCAGGCATAGGGTGGTGTACAGGATCAGGGAGAGGGGGATGGAAGGATAGAAAAAGGAGGAAGACAAAACCAACAAGGGGACAAGGGAAAGAAAAAGACACCATCAACACCTTAAAGCACACCACAAAGCCAGGAAGACAACACTGGAGCAAACCCAGCACATGAGCCCAGAGAGCACAAACACACAAACATGTTCTTGGCTTTCCTCAACACACACACACATCAAAAAATAAAATACAAAAAAAGAGAGCTACAAACCACAGCTTCCACAGCAGCACCACAGCAGCCCAACACCGGCAGTCAAACAAAAGCCAGGTTGAAGGGAGGAGTGTGCCTCAGTGAGAAACTGGGGTAGGCCAGCAAAACTAAATTTGAATTGCTTAAATTGGCTTAAAAATATTTTTTATAGCCTTATTTCTCATAGTTTCACCAATCATAGGTTAAGATGTTTTACTCCAGCCTCATTGTAGAGATACAGTGACACTGCAAAGACACAACATTACAACTAATTTAATTGTTATCTTGCTTGGAAGATGAAAGTTAAAAGTGTTACCCAATCTGTTTACTATAAACATTGTTTTATTTGATGAGCCACTTACATAATGCTTCACAGTGCAACAGTTCAGTACATTCCTCTGGATATCCACTCCAGAAGTAGGTATAATTGAGCTTATTTACATCCTGACTGATTTCTTGTGTTTACTGTGCTCTAGTGGGCTAGTTTATAGTAAAAAATATTAAACTTTTTTGCTGTAGAACACTTCTCAAAGTTCACAAAGCCATGTATAGTTGTCTAGTTTGGTCACAACATTCCTATGTGTCTACAGTGAAAACAGTCAAACAATCTGTGAAATGTTTTCCCATCTACAATAGCCCATACTATGAAAATAAGTCACATGTTAAAAACATTCCTTAAGCTGAATTAGCCCACTCAATTAGGATTCTGTGTGAAAAATCTTGTTCACAGTTCAACCGGGGGTTTCTTCTGAGTCTGACCTATATACATAAAATATCATTTCATATATCACTGTGGTTGTTATAAATAGCCTGCAGACTGCCTCAGTGTCAGTTGTGCATATAGATTATTTGGGGCTTGATGAATGCCCTGTATGACCTCTTAGAAAGAGGTTAGCTCGAAACATGCCTGGTGTGAACTACAGTAAAATCTTTCAGTGTCAGCTGTATGCCTATGTAGAAAGGTGGGTGTGGAATCTATTAGCTAAATTAAACAGGAGGCTGATGTCTTCTAGTCTTCAATAGTGACTGTCTAAAACAGCCCTACAACAAGGTATTTTGTGTAAATACTAGAGCTGGAAGTGCTGCACTATTATTATGTGAACATCTACTGGGTAGGTGCTACTTTTCTTGAGAGTTATTGGTAAATAAGTACAGGAGCGCAGTTAAAAATGGGAATGTTTAGGAGCCAGCCATAAACCGAAAGCTCACTCAAGCCAATATAGCCAGCCTGCTATTCATACTGCTACACGCCTAATTGGGAGAGCATGACTGGTGACACAGAGCAGTGTGCCACACACATACACAGAACAGGAAGAGGGCACCGCAGAGCACAGCCAGTAAGACATGCAGAGAGAAAAGAGAGGCGCTGAACAAGCAAACAATGCAGGGAAGAAAGAAGGGATCATTTAGTGTGAGGGCATGAGGAGGGGAACTGTTTTCTGGTTAGTGGTCAGCTACTCATATCACCAGTTAAATGTTGGACTTCAGAAAGAGTGCTCCTTTGAGATAAGGTGTATGATTTACAATGTGACCCAAATAGATTCCAAAGACCAAATACAAAAACATCAATGTTAACATGTGTAGCATGAATGTGTGGTTGGACCTGATCCAGTTTTTCTGACCTGGCAAACCTGGTGTCATCCAGACTGCTGGTACAAAGATGTTATTGTGACGAGAGACATAATGCTAGGTTCTGGGCAGTATAATGAACGCAGTGTGTTTGTGGATGCCTGTAGAGGGAAATTCAATGTTGTTTGTGCCCCGTGCTGATGAAAGCAAAAGCACAGAAAAATGCTGACTGCCAATTGACCTATGGGAACCACACAGCAGTGACAGGCAGGGTGTGTGTGTGTGTGTGTGTGTGTTGGGAAGTGGGGGGGAGCAAGGTTTATTCACTCACAGCCAGGGACAGAGTCATGCAAAGGACCGGTTCTAGAAGTGTTGGTGTGTGTGTGTGTGTGTGTGTGTGCGTGCGTGTGTGTGTGTGTGTGTGTGTTTGAGTTCATGTATAACATAATGAAAGAAGTTCATGCATTATTACACGCTTTAGAGATAAGAAGGTTGTGTATGCATGTTTGTGTGTGTGTGTGTGTAGTAACAACCACAGGTCCACCATGACTACTCTCTGTAGAGGGGATTTCCTCACTCTTCCTGCTGTCTCTGTGGGTCAAACACTAAAACTGACAGATTACCCAACAGCAGATTTTCTAAATTTACAGTTGTTGATCATGGATGGAGGAGGCTGCTAGTGCATTTATTGCGAAATTTCCACAATGCAAAAAAAACATCTCTTTTAGTGAGAGGCCATTTTATTAGGCTAAATTAGTCTAATGTGCTCTGCTAGTGTGGAATGTCCTACCTTACTCCTCTTGCTGAAAAGCCAAAAGTTTTTGCTTTTGTTCTTTCCCAGAAGATCCATGGGGCCTTTAGGTGTGCCCAGGCTACTGTCAGATGAGGCTCGGTTGATGCCTTGACTGTAGTCTTCAAACTCCACATCTCCAGGACGTTCAAAGCCTGACTTGTTCTGCTCTATTACGACCATGGAGTCCTAAATTAGATGTGATTATGGATAAGAGCAATTAAGAGTTGTTTTCAAACATATCTACAGTTAAAACAAATGGGCTACATAAAGAAAAAGGAGACCAACTCACATTACTTTCATTAACATTAGTGCCAGCTTTAGTAATGCCTTCCAGGCACTTGCCAATGATAGGCATCACATGCTTCTCTGTGTCTGAGAACAAAATGTAGCCTTGTGCCAACTTCCGTACTCGCCTCTCATCCAGATCCTGTAATTTCTGGTGAACACACACAACAGTTGCTCAGACAATTGCCATTATTACAGTTCGTTATTTTATAGACAATACATAGTAAATAGCCTATAATAAAACATGTATGTCAATAACAAGCAAGAGTTTTAGTTATTTATAATTATAAAACATATTTTTAATGCTCTGATGAAAGCAATAAGCGATAAGTTGAATCTCAAAATCTTAGTAACATTGTTATTTAATATTGCAATGTGCCATTCAAGTCATTCATCATTGAGTTTTTCAGGTTAACAATATTTAGGTGAACTAGTACCCGTTATTACTGTACATACCGTACATGTTAACAACTCAAATAAACATTGAGCGTAGGACTATTGTGATGTTGCCATAAGAAATTCACTTACATTGAAAATGAGTGGCATATCACTAAAATAGAACTGGTTCTGTTCCTTGTTGTACTTCTGAAGCTGAGCAGCGTAGTCGTTCTTACACTCCTCCGCTACATGTGCTCTCATATGAGCCTGCTGTTTGGCCTACAACCACAAATACAGCAAACAAGTTAATAAAGTGCATGTGATTCTACTTTTGATTGTGGTAAATTGATGTATATAACCCCCCCTTGTTACTTTTTCAACATCCGCCTTTGTGGCATTGATGTCTTGATCAGTCTTCTCTGCGTACTGTGCTGCACGCTCCGCTTCTCTCCATTCCCTCTCAAAACGCTTTTTACTCTGATTTGCAGAAAAAAAAGAGAGAGAGAGAAAAAGCGAAAGACCATGTTCAGTCCATTCAGCTACAGTAAGTGAGGCCATTGCCTGAATGAAATATGAGGAGCTACTATTTTGAGCAGAACATTTTTAACTGTCTTTCTAAAAAGACATAGGGCAAGTTGGGGGCATTTGGAGCATAACATCTGCAATCATAAATGAATAGGTCTTGGACTGATGAAAATGGAGACCTGCTTTTCACTCTGGTCATCTGTTTTTACTATAGACAAATATAGCCACCTGACCAGCCACACCGCACGTGCAGCCATTTGCTTACAGAGAAGTTTCCCCATCTTTCATAATGAAACCAAATTAAAAAACAAAAAGGAACTGTAAGAAATAAGCTTCCGTATAAAAATAGAAAATGTAATCCTGAAACATAAGATGGACACCTCTTCAGGAAAGAAAACCTTTTAATCACTCCAAGTTTGGACTTACACTGTCGAGCTGCTTGTAGGTGCTCTCCAAACTCTGCTGGGCCTTCTTGGCCTCCATGAGATACTGCAGACATTCATAAAAATAGACAGAGTGAGAGGAGGGGAGGCGGGTCAGATGACAGGGAGAGAGACAGCCATGTGTAAGGGGCAGACACAGAATAAACAATGACCTGCAAAAGCCACACAACATAACAGACGAGAAAACAAATACCAGTGTGTCTGTTTGAGACATCACGTCTGCAGCGAGGGCCTGTACACGGCTGCAGTGTTCGGCAATCCAGTGGGACAAAGCCAATGCATTCCTCATAGAGAAATGGCACAGCACATTTCAGACAATGCTTCCCCCTGGAGACAATCAGCAAGGCTTCCTTCCTGCCACAACAGTGATGTCTTCACATCTCCACTCCTACTTTAAATCTCCCTCTCCCCCCACCCACCCTTAACACTCCTTCTCATTTGGCATGTTCTCTAGCTGCTGTTGAATATGGTGCTGCAGGCACAGACTAGTATATAAACACACACAAGAGCTGCAACGATTAGTCGATTAATCATTTAGTTGGTCGAAACAAAATTAAACTATTTTGATAACTGGCTCATAATTTCAAGTTGTTTTTGTTGCCTTTTAAGGCTCCATATCAAGCTCACCGTCTTGCGTTCCTGCTTGAGCTCTTGCAGGTACTTGGTGAGATCGATGCAAATGCTCATCATCATGTTCTCAGCAATGAGCTCTCTCTGCCCTGCGTAGTCATTCATCTCATTCAGGATGTCCAAAAAAGACTGGTAGCTGGAAAACCTACCATTTAAGAGGGGGAGAAAGGAAAGGGTGGAGAAATAAGAACACAGTGATGGGACCACTGATAAGATAACACATACGCAGGCTCAAAGACAAGTCAGCAATGGGCCAAGTCATAATAAAAAGCCCATGACTTCCTTATTCCTGCTTCCTTCTAGGGGCATTTAAATGGCTCCAACAGCAGCCCTACACTTCAGCTTGAATGACAATGATGAAAAAACGATTCCTCACTGTTTGAAACGTGATATTATTTACAGGTCAGTTCTGTTTTCCTTTGTTAGTTTCCTCAGTGAGTGCTTAACAAGCTATTAGGGTGAGGGTGTAAATCCAAATTGACCCAGTAAATACAATTTTAGCTGCCACTGTTTTCCCGCTAAATGCAATTCCTAAAAGTAAATAACGAACCTCAAAAATTCAGTCATCTAAGTCTTCTTTCAAGAGAGGCTTTGCAACAAAACCCACAATGGCTCACCTGCACTCTGGTTCATCTTTGCTGCTTCGTTTTAGGTTATATTTCTTGGAAAGGTTCCTGTGGACAGTGAAAGCGCATCAAACGAATGCGTAGACAAATTCTTAAATTCTCAAAAGGGAAAAGTTGGTTGATGTCAAATAAAGCTCACTAAATTAAAACTATTCTTGTGTAACCACTGGCAGTTTTATACAATAGCATTAAAAAACAACAGTCCACTATGAAGTTATTAAAATAGCTGTTCTTCCTCCTTTCACTCTCCCTCTGACCACATCCTGTCTATCATGTGCCAGTCTGCTCCCACTTCCTCTCCTCTCCAGCGAAGCTCAGAACTACAACAGATGTGGGCCCGCAGACTGGGAGGCAACTGGGAGAGGGAGAACCATGGATGAAGAGAGCAAGAGCGAGCACACTGCAGCTGAGAATGAGGCCAGTGTTTCAGGGACAAGCTAGATTTTGTCCCAAAGTAGTCATAAGACCCCACAAAGATTTCATAAACAGCCTTTTAACATGCACCCATGCAAACACAAGCAAACACACACACACACACACTGGATTGAGCGACACACTCACACACAAGCATTTGAGGCACACAGCACAGGAGAACAACGACAAGCGCGAGGCCTACCTCAGTTGTTTGGCATAGTTTTGCTCAATCTCTGTCCTCTCCTTAACAAATTTCACATACTTCTCCACCAGCTCCAGGCCAGACTGTGTGTGCTTCTCAATGATGTCATATTGGTCCTGAAGAAAAGGAGCACGCGAGACAAATAAGGAAAAGATATTAAGCAAACACTCTGCAGGACGTGGAACATGGGTAATAACTGGGATATTCTTCTGGTTGAGTTTGAGGTCATCTAAAATTAATCTTGAATGGAGGGTAATAAACTTCACACATCAACGTTTTTCCCTGAGTGTTGGATTCCACGAATGCTCTCCACATGTGCACAATGGTCTCTAAACTTCCGCCTAGCTTTAAATCATAGGTCGCCCGTGTTGTTCAAAGGACACTGGGGTCACAGGCAGGAAAAAGGAGGCACTCCTCTTAATATCCTGCTGCACTGTGTGGAATGAAATGTTTCAGAATAGTAATCTTGAGAGCGATGTGACATACTATGAATTACATTCATTGTGCTTTACAGAGTCCTTATTAATGTAGCCATTTGACTTATTTCAGGTCTAGTTTCAAATTCAAAGACCTCTGACACAGTTCAGCTGAATTTGCTAACTTTTCCTTTTGATATTGTACAGTATAAAAGAGGTACATTGTGTTTCTCACCCTTGTTTGTTCCTTATTCAATTGAGCACTTTATGACACAATCAAGCTCAGACAAGTCTGTTAAAAGTGCGAGATGAGCCAATCTCCTCTCGCTCTAAACTCAAAAGCCCCCAAGCTTTCTTTGCTCCTGACTGTAGTATTGAGGTGGGGGCATGCTGAAAGGGGATTCCTGACAAGTTGGACCATGTTCTTCTGTACTGCCCTTCAGATAAAATTAAAGAGACAAAACCCAAATGAATGAGACGAGGTTTAGCCTGATCACAAAACACAGTTAAAAGGTTTAGACAGAGAGACTTGTGATCAATCACCACAATAACATCAAACAATAGTCAGTGTTAGGGGTTCAATTTAACATCATAAGGTAATTTAGATGTGGAAAAACTGCCCTATATTTGACTTACAATAGGAATATCAGTAAAATAATCAAATGGCAGGAATTTCTCTCTATTTATCTTAAAGTGTAAAAGTGACAATTTATTCATCTATGAATGATTTAAAACGAGAACAGCAGTTACAGTATATATGCATCCAGTGCAACCTCACCAACAGAGACAAAGGCTGCAATTATCTATACTGACTTACCATCAAACACATACATCTAGGATTAGATTCATAATTAGTGAAAAGTTAATTCACTGCAACTAACCCAAAAAACTATGTTGTTTTATCCAGTAACTTCAAACATATACAATAACCAGGAAGTGAAGGCAGCATCAAATCAAAATACAACTGAAATGGCAATGAGCAAGTAAGAATAACTAGCTGTGTAGGCATAAAGAAGCACAGATGGTAACGTTGATACAATGCCTGCTGGTCAAGGCCTAGTGCTGTAGTTCAGCAGCACTAGCTTTTGGTTTTTATACAACCCACTGTAAAATGGGGTCTATTAGATGATAAACATGAAAGAGGGAAATTTAGAAGAAATTAAAAGAATGGCCAAGGCAGAGCAGCACAACTGGAGAGTTAAGGTACATCATTTGGTCATCTGGTAGGTTGGACATCGCTGACCACCTGCAGAAAACAGCACTGGTATATTTTTATATATAAAGTCATGCTAGGTAAACTTCCAGCTTACCTCTGTACCCTTCTCTGCCTCAATTCTGCTAGTTACCAGCTACGCTCCTCCAAGTGGTTGCTTTTTAATGTACCCAGGGTTTTGACAGCTTTGGGGAAAACTGCATTTTCATACTCTGCACAGTGGGCATGGAATAATTTGCAAAAAGATCTTAAACTAGAAACATGTATATCAATTGATAAATTTAAGTACATCATAAAGAATTTGGTGAAGGAGACGTGGCTGTTTTTCTTGAGAGGCCATTGTGTTTGAACAGATGTGTTTTTATGTTGTGTTTATGTATAGCTGCTACCTTGTATATAGCATTTGTTGTGTTTATATATGGCTTCGACCTTGGCCAGGTCTCTCTTGTAAAAGAGATTTTTGATCTCAATGAGACTTCCTGCTAAAATAAAGGTAAAATAAAAAAAATAAAAAATTGGAAGTGCAGTGCCACTAACTTGTAGCCAGCACGTTACTCCCAAATTAACAGAACCTTGCAACAATAGGAAACGCAGTAAAATGGAACTACAATACACAATACAATAACACTAAGAGGAGTAGGTGCAACATATTATGGAAAGGCTATGATAGCAGCAATGGAAACTACACTTATCTCTTGATACGCATTTTGCATAAGTATGTATTTGCATCAGTTTCGAGAATGCTGATCAGGCAGTGGCAGTGCGCGCAAAAAAGGTCAGCTACTGTAGAGATTGATGGACAGTTGAGACAAGCTGTTGTGTTTGTAGGTTGGACAGAGTTGAGGTCCCTAAAACTGTATTTTGCAATCCCGCTCTTACCAAAACTCACATTCCAATTAAACTTCTCTCTTAAATTGAGAAACTGACGTGAGCAGCAACTGACAACACAGCTGAAAAGACACAAAAACACAGTTCTTTAAACTATAAAACTGAGAAACTGAGATGCTGCAGATCAAGCATTGGTAAAAAAAAAATGTTTTTTTAAATCTACTGATGCAAACTAACTGATTCCAACTCAGGTAGTAAACTCAAACTTAATTTTAAGAAACAATGTCTAGGATATATATTTCTTCTTACTCTGACTAGATCGTTGTATGTTCACTTTTTCTTCTTGTACACATCATATGATATTCAGGTTGAGTGCAGCATTGCTGGAAAAGAATCCACCTTGGATGAACTCTTAACTATGTGCTCTTTCATAAATGTCAGGGGAAAAACCTAGCATCTGATGATCTCTGTAAATTAACGGTGACTGCTTGATTCAAAACAAGAGTGGCCCAATTAGAAAAATGACAAGGTCATTAAAACGGTCTTAAAATCCATCACAATAGCTTGCAAGGACATAATCACTGTCTTGTCAAACACCAGTGGCTGTCAGACCACAGCACCTTATAACCATCCAAAGCCACAGTCAAAATGATCTTTATAGGTCCCCATAGACAGGGTTTGTACTGAACTGATTTTATGAAATCACAAATGGTTTGCGAAATTGCTCCTGGTCATGATTTTTATTGAATGACACATGTTTGTGGTTTGCATCCTGATCAATTCATTAACCCTTCTTTCATGCCTTTGGACATTTTGAGTCACTTTTTTTGAATCTTGAAAAAGTTTTCTTAGGAAAATGCAGTAGTATCAGTAGCGTGTTTTCTCACCTTTTTGATGGGTTAGCTTAATATTGTAGTTCTGTCCCAGTATTGATAGAATTTCCAACAGCCATAACCTATTTTTACGGCAAAATTTTAAGCTAAGGGGCAAGAATGAAAGATTCTTTGGCTACATCATGCTTCAAACTTGACATTGACATTGTGAAAGACTTCTCTATAGCTAGCAAGCATCCAACATGTTCTTTACACTTCATCTTCACACACTTCCAGTAACACCAGGGAGATGACTGGCATCAAGTGAATGCCACATAACTTCTAAAGGAATCACTCTGAAAGTCATCGACCTACAGGGCTTGGGTGGATGTTTCGACCCTGAGTCACCCTGTCTTTTAGAAAATTAGGGGCCTGGCCCAGCCAAACCTGCCACACTGTAGTTCTCGGGATTGGCCTGGTAGCACTCACTATCACTCACTAATGCCTAGACACTGATCTTGCACTCTGTAAACGTGTGCCTTAAAATAGCCATTGGATTAACAACAATCAGGGGACATATGCCATAGAGCTGACTTTACTCTAGGGACGACTCACCGGCCAAACATTAACAGAACCAATTAAGTCTGCAAGGTTTTGTCTAACCAGACAGGTAAGGCTATAGCCAAATACACATACGCTACAAAATGTTTTATTTATTATTTACTTATTAAATATATGTTTAAATTTGAAAGAAACCGTTTGTAAATCACCAGAATAGGCCTCCTGGCTTTTGCATGGAGAGTTTCCTCTACAATCAGTGAAACAACCTGGCAGGAAAGACTCTTATACAGAGATGGAGCCTCTGATTAATACTGGGGTACGGATGTTTCTCTGACTCAATCAAAGTAGGGCAAAACTAATTAGGCTGTTGCACCAGCATGTAGGATGGAAAAGGGACAGGGGAAGAGGCCTAGGGGGGGATTCTGTAATGAGGTCACAACCTCCCTATCCTCATCTTTGCAATGCTCCATTTTACATATTCAGGTTCCCTGAGAATGTGCATGTGTAGGTGTTTGCAAATGTCTGGCTGTATCACTCTAGTACCGCTGGCACATAAAGTGTGGCACTGATTAAGGTAAGATGTTAAACAGTTCGATAGGGTTTGTTTAGATTCTGGATAGTGTCGATACTGTGTGCACTGCATTCACAAAGTGCCTTTGAGTTTATTACCTGGAAAACAGCTCTTTAAAAATTACCAGCTGAAGCAGTTTATTTTAATTACTATATCTACCTAATAAAAATCATGTCCTAATAGATCTATTTATGTAGATACTCAATCCAACAATAACACGTTATTGGAGAATCAAGACATTTTAAAAATCAGCACAAGTTTGTTGAATATATAATAATGCCCTTTAGGTGGACACACAAGGCACATCAACGATGAAGCTTGTTGTCAAGGCAAATGAAAGCATCTGATTTCATCTCTATGGAAGCAAGGAGTGCCAGACTGTAAACAGTGAAACATCCCACTGGGTACAACCCACCTCAGCACACTTAAAACGCCTTTGTATATGCAGAATAAGCATCAATTTGCATTGTAAATTAACAGGTAATATTAAGAGTGTTCGGATTCTCAGTCATCCGGGTCATGTGATATCATGAAATACATGGCAAATGTTATCAAAGTTGCTTTTGGTTTTGTACGTCTAGATATGATTAACAGTTGGTGATTTATGCCAGAAATCAGGGAAAGTAGTTTTAAATCCAAGTGACTTTACAGTTGTTTGCCTGTGCATATCCAGCTATGTTACATGACACTGTGGAGCAACACAGTAAAAACTCCAGATCCAAACAAAAGCCAAACATCGACGTGGCTCCAAGACTAACTGCAAAAATGCTTCACTTACCACAAGCGCAACATGTAGGTAGTGGGCTTCAGCTCGCCCACTGTTTATTTCAACTACTAATCGCTAAAGGAAACTGTCCGAAAATGGAACCGTGTTCATGAATGCACCGTTTTGCAAACACAAGCCTGCAGCTACAGAGGCAACGTTTCTCGGCTTCTGCATCTATTCCCCGCTTACAGGACGTTTACCGTTAACAGACTTTCTCAACGAACGCTATATTAGAAATCAAGAAATTGTCATCCTGACAGTAGTCTAGCTACTTCTACAAAAGCGAGTCAGATGATGGACTCACCCAAAGCTCCGTGCCCCAGTCCATGTTCAGCTTGTCGGCCAAGCTGCCTTGACTATCCCGAATACAAAGAACTTCTCCAAAGTTTATCCCGACAGCTCGGAGGACGGCCCTAGTAAGTAGCTATAATCCCGAGGTGATAAATCAGTTGTAACCACTACGCACTCCGGTTTTGGTTCATTCAACAAATAATGTAAACTATCATCATAATTAGCTAATTAACAAGGGCTGGCAGTCGTTAGTCTAGTTTGTCCAAATATTTTTCATAGTGAAGGAAAGAGGGATAAACTAGCTTTCATATCCGCGTCACTCCCAAATCCTAAATCTTAAAGGGGCAGTGCACTGAACCACGAACATGGCCTCAGCACATACAGTCTATGCCTCAGCACTGTTCTACATCCTGACAGCTTGTGTTGTATTTTAAAATTATATTTCTTGTTTATTGTGATTTAGAATTTTCTTTCAGCAAGGCACTGAGCTCCACGCGCTTCGTGCTGCCCTGACACTCCCACATGGATCAGTTCATCATCAATCATCACACATCACGTTCTCAACAACTGATGAATAAACACAGGGACTGATGCTGGCAGATATACCAAGCAATTAAGTCAACTCAAATAATTGAGATTGCCTTACATATAATAATAATAATAATAATAATAATAATAATAATAATAATAATAATAACATCACAGTTCCTCAGTCAGTCACCCCGACCTGGTTGTTCCTGTTTTATTTTCTTGCTGTACAAAAATGTTATACAAAGACTGTGTTCTTATTTGACCAACATTTCAAGAGGGTTAATATGCAAACTCAGGCACTGACAGTAATCAAGGCTAAATTATGAAAGCAAAACAACCAATATAGAAATTATATATCTAAGCAATGAAGGGTATAGATGCACAACACATTGACATGGGCTATTGTGCTACTTTATTAAGAATTTAAAAAGATCAAAGCTATGTTACAATGTAAAGCCCCACAAATAAAAGAAAATGTTTTAATTCACTGGCTTGGTCAGTAGTATTGATTGGCAAACAGTGCTCATCAGCAACTCAGTGCTCTCTGGTGTAAACGTAGAATCATACCAGACCTAAAATACAATATTTACAAGTCATTCTTGCCATGCAAGAAAAATGACATATCTGATTAAATACAAATCCTAAGATTGCACCCCATTAGACTGAGTGGTCATGGGGATACCTAAACCATCCTTGCCTTTGGCAGGGACAAAACTATATTGTCCCTGTTTTTTCGAGCGGCTGTGGAAAAAGATCATGATGGTGATGATGATGATGACGATGAGCGACAGAAATATCAACACCCAAATGACCGGTGAGAGGCCTGTTTGATCTGTAATACAAACAAGACAAAACAACATACATTAAAAGCGTACTTCTAACTTCTTGATGCCATAGATGTTTATGTATGGTAACTTTAACATCAGTTCCCACTTCACTGTTCTGCACATAGCCAAAAGTAATACCTTTCATTATCAGTGTGACAGATCTTGTCACATGTCCAACACTGTTTGAGGCAACACAGATGTAAACACCAGCATTGGTAGACGTGGCTCCTGTGACGCTGATGTTCGTCTGGTGCCCCCCAGTGGTCACCATCACATTCCCTGCATCCCTGTAGTTCCACTGCATCTTAGGAGCAGGGTACCCCTCAGAATGGCAGTGAAAAGTCACATTTTCACCCTGGGTTACCTCCTTACTGTAATTTCCCTCCTTAAACACAGGGGCATCTGTGCAGAAGAAGGTTGAGATTTAAGAAGAAGAATATGCTGCAGTTGTTTTATAAATGTATGTATAACCCCAAACTGCATTTCCTGTCAACAAAACAACATACAAAGACTGTTTTTATAATCCCAAACAATATAACTTACACAGAACATCAATATATAGCTTGTGGTTGGCTGTTCCATGTTTGTTGGTTGCTTGAAGTAAGTATTCTCCACTATCATGCTTTGTCCAGTGTGGGGAAGCCTTCCTTTTTCCATCTTTTAACCAGGTGACGACAGGCTTAGGAATTCCCTTTGGTTCACAGTCTGTTTGAAGTTTACCATGCTCTTCAACCTTATAGCGATCATCACAGGTAAATGAAGGGCTATCTGTGAACATTGTATCAAAATACTTTTCAGAATAAATAATGGCAAAAGAAATATAAACTTATCAACACTTCAATACAGTGCATAGCAATCATGGAAAATACCATGTTTATCTATATTGTAATGAAATATACAATCAAGCAAGTCTGATGCACTCACATTCGATTGTGATATCAACAGAAGTGTTGCTCACGCCAAGGTCATTTTCAAATTCAGCCGTGTACTTTCCTGAGTGAGTCCTGGTGAGAAGCTCAGATGCATTGATTGGTTTTCCCTGATAGTACCACTGAACAGTGGGTGCAGGGCTCCCATCAGCTTGACAGGACAACATGTCTATACGGAACTTGTTCTCCACACCAGTGTATTGGCCTGGACAATCTTGGATCAGTGGCTTATCTAGAAACATCAGTATAAATTATTTTTAAAAATTCTTTAAGCAGTGGGTTGTTTATCAACTTAAAAATACAACAATAAATAGATAAGTGGAAAACTCACAATGTACAAGCGCAATGTATGGCACTGAGGATGTAGGGATAAGCTTTGGCCCTTTTGGTCCCAGGTGTAGCTCAGCTTCGCATCTGAAACTTGCTGAGTTGTAATTCCTTGCAGGAGTGACAGTTAAGTTGGTGGACACATTAACTTGAGCCACTGTGGTGTCATTAAACATTTCTGTGTGCACAGTTTCATTTCCTTTGTACCACTTCACTTTGAGCTTCTGTACAGGAGCCACATTGATGATGTGACAATCCAGCAGATAGTCTGTGCCCTCCACCATCGGACCAGGATCCCTGGCAGAGACTGACACAATGTCTGGAGTCTCTGTAAA
>JAPMOB010228554.1:0-12003 GCA_029875015.1 Lepomis gibbosus
AAAATCTCCCACAGATTTTCATTTAGATCCCTTGTGTCCTGCATGGAGACATTTGATTTCATTATGCTTCTTCACTCATTTAGTGAATTTTGTGTAACTTGTTTTTTAATCATTCTTTTCATCAAATCAACAGTATTTTATTATCTTGCATTGATCCTCAGCTCATCTGCTTTCTACACATTACTTCTACAAATCTTTCTTTTGCAGCCTCCCTTAACTGTGGACCTTATGACCTTCAGGGTTCAGTGATGTTAGCTTTGAGCCACTTCAACTCCTCAGCCTCCCCGCTCTTCCCTCGTTTCTCTAATGACAGCGGAGGTAAGGTGGAGGCCAGGGTGGCTGTTGAAGGGCTGTTGCAGCAGCGTAATCTCACCTTGGTGGAGCCAACCACCAGTGGCGTCATTGTCGTGATCCTGTCCATGACCCTGGGCATCGTATCCAACATTGTGGCCCTCTTCATCCTGGCCAATGCCTACTCCATCCAGCGCCGGCGCACAAAAGCCACATTCCTTCTGTTTGCCTCTTCATTGGTAGTGACAGATTTTATTGGCCACGTGATCCCTGGTGCTCTGGTTCTCCGACTTTACCTCTCTGGAGGTGTGCACCCTGAGGATTTCGACTCTGGTGATAGGATGTGTCAGTTCCTGGGTGGCAGCATGGTGTTTTTTGGCCTGTGCCCACTCTTCATGGGCTGTGCCATGGCTGCTGAGCGCTGCCTGGGTGTCACTAAGCCACTGCTGCACTCTTCCCTGGTCACCAAAACCCGTACAAAGATCTGCCTGACTGTCATCTGGCTGGCAGCTCTGTGTGTGGCCATGCTGCCATGCTTTCACCTGGGTTCTTACACCTATCAGGACCCAGGGACCTGGTGCTTCATCAAAGTGCTCAGTGACACTGAGGAGGTGGATGTGGCGTTTGTGGTGCTCTTCTCCGGACTAGGTCTGACATCGCTAGCTGTGGCGCTGGTGTGTAACACTATCAGTGGACTGACACTGGTGCTCGCTCGGCTTAGGAGGCAGCCTGGCTCCCATCACTCAGCCAAGTCCCATGACATAGAGATGGTGGTGCAGCTGGTCGGCATCATGGTCACCTCATGTATTTGCTGGAGCCCTCTGCTGGTGAGTATATATATAATAATATATATATAGTCAAAATATAAGAAGTATGGGGGGAAAACAAGCACTGCAAAAGCAAGTCAAGCAATAACAAAAAATAAAACATAAATTTACATTAAAATATATTATCTACTATATATTCTTAAGTAAAAAGCTGTCAATGTTAAAAAGTTCAAATATTGAATTAGAATTGAATTAGAATGTGCGAATGTTTGTATGGATCATAGATCATTCCTCTTGACTGTGTTGTGGAAACAATAATCATCAAAGAAAAGTACTGAAGTAAATACAAAATCAGTAAATCTGGGAAATTCAGTAGGAAATCTATGGAAGCTCAGGGAGGCAAGTGAGAAAAAAAATTCTGGTGATCCATTTTCTGAGTCTGATCCAAATAGTTTTCTCTCTTGTGTTTATGACTTCAGGACAGGTGAAAAAAAGTTTTTCAAAGCTACCTAAAAAAATGTTTAATCTGTGAAACAGGTTGAGAAAAAATATTTTGGCAGGTGAAAATTTATTTTTGTCAAGCTCATGTGAGGATAAAGTGCACCACTATCCCGTGTTCTTAATAAATCTAATGCATTCATGATTTCCGTGCACTCTAAACACAAGGTACAGGTAACATTGGCTTGAAATGAATTTGAATCTCTGCTTCACCTGGAAGAAAACATGAATGCTTTTAGTCCTATTTCGAACAAGGTGCAGTGGTGCACTTTAGCTTCTTATGGCCAAAATAATTATTATGACAAGCAAAAATGTTTCACTTGCCACAACTATTTTTTACACTTGTTTTCCAGATGAAATAATAATATAAGGGGCTTAGAAAGACTATCCTGGAAAGCCCTGTTCTTAAGTCATAAACAAAGGAGAGAAAACAATTTAGATCAGACTTGGATCTCCAGTGTACAATCGCCAGGAAAAGAAGGTTATTGATGGCTGATTCTGCTGCATGCTCCTTCAAATATAAGTGGGCAGATCATTAACTACAGTATTAATACCACCACAAAGTCCTCTTCTGAGTATCAGTTCTAGCGTCATCGACTGGATCAATTCTAAAAAAAACTTGATCCATCTCACATTAAATCACCTTCTGAACACTTGAACACTTCTTGGTGCGTTCACTCTTTGCCTCTCTGCGGTTATCTCATTGGTTCAGAGAATTCATGCAATAAACATTTGTTATTTACCATTAAAACTGTCTTGTGTTTTAACAAGCATGTGATTAAGTAATCACACGACAGGACTAAAAATTTGTGATATCGCCCACTCTACTTTAAATAAAAGGATAGCTGAGCCTGACCTGAGCCTGGCTTTTTATCAGATGTGTTACATATGAGGTTGAGGTGGCCCATCTATGATCATGCAAGAGGGCGGATTATTAACAAAACACTAAATTACTTTAAGGTAGGCATGTTAGAAGAGCTTATCCTAGCTTATGTTTCAGACCTGCATCTGTGCTGTTACTCTTACAAAAATCAGGATGCCTTGCCGATATGTATGCAACAACAATATTTAATCTCATAATATAAAAACATTAATGTTGTATCCATGTCACCAAGAATACCAAAATAAGAGTGCTCAATCAATTTGTTGTTTTTTTTTTTCAAATAAACAGGATCACTTTAAAAAGGACTTTTGGTGCTTTTTGCTGCAGTGGTTTTATTTTATTTTATTTTTTAAATTTTCAATGTTTTTGCTCTTTCATCATGTAATAAATGTGAGCTCATGTTTCATGCCTGCAGATCTTTGGCCTGATGTCGGTGATCCGCTCCTACACTGACTCTGTTGGAGAGGACCTATCCCACTATAAAACCCTGATGGTGATGGGCGTGAGGCTGGCCACATGGAACCAGATCCTTGACCCCTGGGTTTACATCCTACTGCGCCGCACCGTCCTCCGCAAGATCTACCTCATCGCTAAGTGCCAGGCAGGCCTTAGGGGTAATATGACAGGCCGCTGGGAGCCCACATCTTTTCACAGCTCAGAGAAGAATGAAGTCAACCAAGTTTAAGCTGGGAGAAAGACTTATATAGTACTTTGTGGATGTACTTTGTGACCAGGTCATTGAACATATGAAGAACTCTGGGTACAAAGATGTTTAGAAGGAGAGACCCACAGAGAAGCATGTGGAAGGAACTTTGTGGCTGTGATGGTGGAGCCGATCAGATTAGACATGCAGTTTGACATTTGTCGGCTGGTCCACTTTAGCAATGTTTAAAGGATTCAATCAAAATATCTCAGTTTCAAGTTTTGAGTTTACCAGTGACTTGATTCTCTGACCTTACAAATGAAAGCTAGCTAATGCAATTATTTTGCACAAAATATTATAAATGTTCTATTGTTTACTTATGGTAAGTGAACATTCCTTGTTATTAATACATTCTCATTTGAAAAATCATGACCACAGCATATGAATGCAGTACTAACCACTCTCTGTCCTGAGGTACTTTATAGTCTGCAGTTTTCATTCCCAACCGCATTTGCACCTGCATTGAAAGTAAAAAAAAAAATTGCGCAGTGACTTTCTTTTACATTAGACAAATGTGAAAGAATTGAGTCGTATCGGTATAATCAGAGGGAGCTCCTGAGTAAAACCAGATGTATTCAGAGCGTATTCGTGATGTTCATAATTCTGCTGAATGTATTTCATAAAGGACTGTTAATATTCAGATACTGTAGATTGTATGTATGTTTAAGTGTAAATGTTTTCCATGTGTTTATACAGTGCTTAAAGTGAAATAATGTAAGATTTTATAAGTTAATACTTGAATTGTAACCTCAATTTACTGAGGATATGTAAAGAACTTTAAATTGAATGTAAATAAAACAATGCAATGTGACCTTACTCTTATTATTTGCATTTATTATTATTATTTATTTAATGACTAATTGTGTTTTCCATTACTGTCCTAACACTAACTTGAGAATGGGTTTATTTGTGTGGTTACTAAATATGCTACACTGTCTGCAGTGGTGTAGCAAACTGTTAAATATATATTATATAGTGTATGTAATTATTCCGGGAGCTAATCAGCACTTTTAAGTATTTTGGACTCCTATGAACACTGCCAGTATTAAATTGATCAGATAGTCTTGAATTGCTGTACTCCAGTATTCTCTCAGAGCAGTCTGCTTTCCTGAGTATTAATGTTAAAAATCTGTGCTGTAGGGTTGTGCATGACTACGTTGTTCAGAATTTACCCTGAGGACAGCGTGATCTTCTGCAGGAGTTTCCTGCAGTCATTCTAGGCTTCAGTTTCCAAAGATGACAAATCGAAAAGGATTATCTCCCAAAGGTCATGCAGATAATAACATTAAATCAAGACTGTTCTCAGGCTTGACTCAGACTACCTTCAAGTGTCTATGAAGGTAGTCTGACTCTGATGTGAGTAAACTTTACATGAGGTGCAGCTTCAATAAAATACTATTCTATTATTATCATCATCTTCCTATTTTATCTGTTTCCTCCCCTGCATCATCTCTTTCCAGCCACATCCACGTTATTTGCAGCTGTATTTTACATTTTTTCCTTCTCACAGACATGCCAATTGCAACTAGTTGGAAACAGCTTGAGTCTTTTCTTTTCATGCCACTTTGTACTTCTACTCCGCTATAATTCAGAGGGAAATATTGCACTTTTCACTGCACTACAATTATTTGACAGCTTTAGTTACTAGTTACTTTACAAATTGACTTTGCATACAAAACATACAAAGAGTTGATAAAATATTATGCTTTGTTATAGATTCAACTACCCAAGAGCTTATACAAGGACAGTTGAAACAATAAGTCAAATGACAGAAAATGATTACTTGTTCAACATACAAAGATTTGCTGCTTTTCCCCTTAACTCATTTTAATTTATTTATTATAGTTTTTATGTTTGGACTGCTGGATAGACAAAACAGGTATTGTGAAGGTGTCATTTTGGGCTCTGGGTAATTGTGAGGGAATTTTTTCCTGATTATTACAACAAACAATCAATTAATTAAGGAAGAAACAAATCAGCAGATCAATCAAATGAAACTCATTATTAATTGCAGTCCAATAGTAAATAGTAAAAAAAAAAGTGTTCCACATCTGCCAACAGCAATACTAAAACCTGCTTTTGCATTAATACATTAATATTAAACTCATTTTATATAATATATAATACTATAACACACGCAAGGGCCATTTAAATTACTTTAAGTGCATTTTCCTGATTATACTTACAAAGTTTTACTTGAGTAACATTTTCAATGCAGGACTTGTAACTTGTGTACTTGTAAGAGAGTTTGTTTTGGGGGTTTTGTTTTTTACAGTGTGGTATTAGTAATTTTCCTGAAGCAAAGGATCTGAATACTTATTCCACCACTGCAGTGCAGACAGTTAGCCTAATATAAGTATTCACTTTATTTTACTTGAATTTTACAAACAACAAAAAAGTCCAGCTTCTGTTGGCTTTTAAAGGTCGTAGTGACGTCATCTCCAGGGGACCATTTGCTGGTTGACAGCAACAAAAAAGGTAGCTAACGTTACCGCGCAACTGTCCACACCTGTTTATCTGCTCGGTGACAAAGGTAAGCCCTAACTGCACAAACGAAACGTAGACACGAGTCAGTGGCATTGTGCGAAATCGACACCTCTAATGGCAAATTGGCACAAAAAAGGTCCTGGCATGCTGGACAGCGTTAGCTAACATTAGCTCGCTAATATCAAGTGGGCGGTCAATGCTACAAACATTAGCTAACTAGCTGTGTCATGGCGTATCGCAACCTTTCAACATACGATGGGAAGGTGAACGACGTGGTCGTTGTACGGCTGTATTAGATCATGTGTGTTTACTTTGCACAGATCTAAATTACTGATGTACAGGGTTGTTTATTTGCAGCTTAGCCTGCTGAGCATGTTTACTGCGTAACGAGAGCTAACAGCGGTCAGCAGAACATGCATGGGGACAACCTAACCTGTTACAACATTACATTTGATTTGATTGGTTTTATACTGCCAGTTGTATGCCAGCTGTGCGCTGACTAACAGTTTTGTTCCTTCTGAAACAGGCGGTAGCTTTGGTGTGGAAGTCGTGACAGCATGGCGGCCGCTGCAGCGCCAATGTGGGATGAGCACCAGGCCTATGAGGAGCTGCTGTACTGGGACAGCCTGATACAACAGGGCCACCGGCTCCTCCCACATGATTTTGACAGGTACACACAGCATGTAGTGTGTAGTTAACTAAACCATTGGTTCTCAGAGTCGGGTCCGGGGACCCCAAGGAGTCCTTAAGGGGGCTTCAGGGGTGACTATTTAGGTCATGGTTTCATACACTTTCTGTAATAAGATATCTAAAAGCAAAAATCCTATCAGTTGGGGGTCCGTGGTCTAATTTGTGGAAGGGATCCCTGATATGAAAAAGTTTGAGAACCACTGAACTAAACAGTCAGAGAAATCACAAATAAAGGCAAAACAATTGATTTTGCATAGCGAATTCATTATAAAGAAATGTGCATTAAAATAGGGCGGCATGGTGGTCTGGTGGATAGCGCTGTGGCCTAACAGCAAGAAGGTCGCGGGTTGTCCCGTCCTTTCTGTGTGGAATTTGCATGTTCTCCCAGTATCTGCGTGGGTTCTCTCCAGGTGCTCTGGCTTCCTCCCGCTGTCCAAAGACATGCAGACATTGGCGACCTGGCCAGGGTGTACCCCGCCTTTCGCCCGATGTCAGCTGGGATTGGCTCCTGCCCCCCAAGACCCTGTATGCAGGATAAGCGGTTGACGATAGATGGATGTGCATTCATATACATGCACAACATGTACAGGAGCATAAAACTGTTAAATGATTTTTAAAAAGTTAAATGATACAAAATAAAATACTCAGAATAATCAATATGAATGACTAAGCCTGAGAAAATAGACATTTTGAATATATCTCACAGTTGTGATCGATCAGGTAATCAAGTTTACCAGTGAGCTGATCGGTAAATTCTGAAATCACTTTTATTGTCCTTGTCTGTTGAATTACATGTAAAATGTTATATCAAAGCCCACTGGGCAGATCAAGCCTTATAGGGTCTCGCTAACTGTTCAAAGTGTAATTAAAAAACATTGCTTGTCGTGTCACTTGGCGCTCTGTTTCACACTTGTGTTTTTGTTGTAGCACCTGCTTTTGGCTTAAACGCTGGAGCTTGTCTTCAGAGCAGTCCTCATTTTGTCATCTCCTCCTTCCAGATATGAGGATCTACGTTACTGGTACGACTGCCTGTGCTATGAGGAAGAGCTGAGACAATACCACGACTACATCGCTGCTATCGAGGAGATTGAGGGCGAACAGCATCATGAGGTTCTTGTTTCACCTGCTAAATCGTCCCCCAAACACTTTGTGATCCATAAGTGTTTTTAATCTTGAGTCCTTTAACGCGCTTCTACAAGTGTCCACATGAATGCTAAACATCTAATGTTTTCCTTCACTATTTTGTTTTTTTTGTACATCAAAAAGATTGTTCTTCCTCTTGCACAAAAGCTGTTTCTGGTGCATGTGGGTCTCTTTTTTCCAAGTGCTTTTTGTGAACTTCCAAACTATTAGTATTAATATTATACTTCCCGGTTGTATTTTTACTTTCCTTATTGAATGAGATCACTGGGATGCATCAGAGTAGTATTGGAGAAGAAATACAAGCACTGTTATAAATACTCTTTTATAACTTTTTATTATATGAACATTTGATTACTGTTTAAACTAAAGATACATTTAGTCTCATCGACACTATGTTGTTCTGTTCTCCAACATAAACCTTAGCTTCTGTGATTTCCCAATTAAGGAAGCTGCAGCCCCCCGTGTGCACACAGGGCCGTATGATCGCCACGTGATGGCCAAACACTCTGAAGTGTATCCCACACCAGAGGAGCTCGAGGCGGTGCAGACTATCGTCTCCCACGTGGAGTGTGCCCTTAAGACTGTGTCTGACCAGATAGATGCTCCAAAAGATGACGAAGAAAATACAGATGCTCGGAGGTAAGCAAGGCGTCCCAATGATTAAGAAGTATATTTAGTGGCTTTTGAGTCATTAACTCTGTTTTTCTTCTTTACAATTCAAGTGTGGATTCACAAGAGCGTGTCCTGCGTGGGGTTATGAGGGTCGGCCTGGTGTCCAAGGGACTCCTGCTGAAGGGAGACAAGGACCTGGAGCTGGTGCTGCTTTGCTCCAACAAGCCTACTGTAACTCTGCTTAAACAAGTGGCTGAAAAGTTGTCTGCACAGTTAGAGGTAGAACTGAGTGACTTCAGATGCTTTGCGTAATTCCCCATAAAAACATTTCACAGATTGAGAATGAGGTTATCTTTGTTTCTTAGATATGAAGAGACCTTTTTTGCCGTCCTAACGTTTTGTTTCTCTTTTTAAATAGGCGAGTTCAGTGGGAACATACACAGTAAACCAGTGTCCAGAGAATGCAGCCATTGTCGTGACAAGCAGCAAGGAGTCGGTCCTGACCCTCACTATCCACCTGACATCACCGCTGATCAGAACAGAGCAAGAGAGTAAAACTGAAGAAGAAGGTACGTATGCTGGCCTTCAACTAGACATCAGCTACCACAGGCCTGATCTGTGTGTTCTCACTATGCAGACACTGTACTGCTCTGCTGATCTGCAACTCTGACAATTTGAAACGCCACACACGTTGTCCATCTTTATCTTAGTAAACGTCAGTGGAGCTTGTACAGTGACTGTCACAAACCGATGCCAGTGAACAACCAATGACTGTTGGCTCTTCACTCGCTCGAGAGTCCTGTCGTCGTCTTGTGACAAACTGGCATTTGCCAGCACTACATTTCCTCTGTAGTCGCTGATACATTCTGCACATGTTGTTGATAACAATGTCAGTCATAAAAACAACTTTTTATTCTTGTTGAATGGTTTTCATGTTTTAAGTGAAGGCTTTCTGAGAATAACAAGTTAAAGCGCGCATTGCATGTACTTGATGCTGAACATGTGCATTTGGCACCAGCTGCAGCAAAACTGATCAGCAATGAGGACATTTCTGTGGCTTCTCTTGGGAGAATTTGAGTTAAACCAGACAGGAAACGACGAAATCATTGTTAGTTTGTTTATTGATGAATGTGTTGTTTGGTGGTGTATTTGTCGAGCTTCTGTGTTTATCAGCATGAGCTGTATTTACACGGGGGTCTAAAGTTTCAGTGAGTTCATTTAAAGGTCAGGGGGAGTTTGCTGATGCCCCACATACAGAACCATACCGGCCTCTGTGCAGTTTTAGTCCATTTATGACACTGCACACTGGAGCTGCACAGTTAAAATGATGTAGCTGTCCTTAATAGCTAAGCTACTTGCTAATAATGTTTTTCAAGGTGGGTCTCCAACATTGACAGAGTTGTGTTGGACAGATTTGTGCAGCGGTGTTGATGTATACCAACTATTCAATTTACACACGGGACGTTGTCAATTTGTTTGCAAGAGAGAGAGAGAGCAACTGAGCGAGAGGATAAATCAATGTGTGGGAAACACTGGGTGGATTGCGGACAGTTATAAAACAAGAGTGGGACGGTACAAAGACATCTTTTGAATAAACTGAAGTCATCCCGTTAGCTCTTCGATAACTTTGTGTGCAATGGTTAGTAGCCCTGTGAGTAGTCCCTGTCAGCAAGCTTCTGCTCCAGTGTGCGAGATACATATTGAATTAATATTTTAAATAAATACAAGTATCAGGCTCCGTATTGGTATCAGAGATACCCAATAATAAACAATAATACTTGGATCGGGATCAGGGCCAATAAAAACCTTCAAAGGGACATCCATGATTTAGGAAACTGTATCTGCATCTCAATAATAGAGCTGCAACTAATGCTTATTTTCATTATTGACTAATCTGATGACTATTTTCACAATTAATCAAATAATTGTCTATAAAATACCGAAAAATTGTGAAAAATGCTCATCACAATTTTCCACAGGCCAAAGTGACATCTTCAAATTGCTTCTTTGGTCCAACCAACAGCCCAAAACCCAAACACAAACCCAAAACCTAAAAACATTTACTATCATAAATGAAAAAGAATAGTAGCAATTTCTCAATTTAAGAAGATGAAACCAGTAAATTTTTCACATTTTTGCTTAGAAAATGCCTGAAGCGATTAATCGATTATCGAAATAGTTATGAAATAATTTTCTTTCACTAATCGAATGATCGACTTTTCATTGCAGCTCTTCTTAATAATAAATGTTATTTGATAACGTTACATTATTCTGATGACATTGTTTTACTATTCCTTTTTTTAATTTAGGATTATTTAATATAATTATATTTACTGATATGTTTGAGCTTTTAGAAAACGCTGGTTTCATGCTTATCCTGCGTACAGGGTCGCGGGGGGCTGGAGCCAATTTCAGCTGACATCAGGCAAAAGGCGGCTGATAGTTATCATTTCAGTTAAATATTATTGTGATTATTAATGTGTTTGTGGCTTTTATTTTGCAGCCCTTCGTCTGTTTTTTTTAGTTTTGAATCTGTCTTATCAGTCATGTAACCATTCATTGTGGCACAGAATGGAAAACAACACACCGAAGCCTTAACCCTGCTGGGGATAGTGTGGAAAATGAGCTAAAACCTGCACAAAGCTGGTATGGCCCTTGGTATTTCCAGTCTTTCATAAGGCCTGTTCAAGCCACGTTTGGATCAGGGACTCCATCAGTTTTGCTGCAGTGTGGGGCAGACGTTAAAATGCTTGTGATTTACAACTGATTGCCTTTTAGTTTGTCAAGTTTTTAGGATCGCTGGACCTTTGACCAACTGGACACACTGTCTCAGGAGGGGGGGAAAGCAGCAAACCCAAGCCGAGGGGCTGAGGGAAGGGGGCATTTATGGTAGTTTACACACTGCATACATTAACAACATTCTATGCAGTAAATACTACTGTGTTTCTATGAAAGTCTTTACTTTCACATACTGTGGAAAAGTTAGCTGGGATCTGTTACAGGTGACCATTATGCTTGTTGGGACCAAAGATTTACATATTAGGTACTTGGGACCCCCTTTCCCTGCTGCTGGTGGTTTGGGGAAAGCTGCTACTCCCTGAGCTGCAAGACAGAGCCGACCCCCTTGGTCAAACTGTACCTTCTCTTCTTACCCCACCTCGTCAATAGAAACGCGAACAGTCAACGATCCGCCGGACGTTCTGGACAGGCAGAAATGCCTATCTGCATTGGCGTCTCTCCGCCACGCCAAGTGGTTCCAGGTTTGCATCCACGTCCTTATTTGTACATAAGGTTGAACTGTTTCTTTGAATGGTCTCTCTTTATTATTTTCTGTCCATTTAGACACAGTAACACTTTTTAACTGTGCTCTCAGTTGTTTATGATGTTGTCCATTATCCAATGAAAGGGGAAAGTGTGTCGGAAGTTTTAAGAGTTTTACTTATTAACTTATGAAAAGTGATGTGCTGATCTATATCAATTACAGATTTGGATAAATCGGTATTGACACCAGCATATAATTTGATTTATCAATTGATGTCCTCTGTCTGACTGTCAGTGTGAACTCCACTACTGTTTTCTGTTGACCACAACAAACAGCACGTGGACAAAAATGTGTGATAATGTGTATTAGTCTTGAAAGTTGTTGATCAGAGGGCTGTTTCACAAAAGCAGAATTTAGAAATCCAGGATAAGAGATAACGCTAGGCTTGACATAGTCCGATCAGTGCATCCTGGCTTTATCAGTTTCACAAAGGCCAAACCAGGCTCAGAAGGTGCAACTAAGTCAAGCCAGGTGTAAGCAATTGAGATAAATGGGTATCAACAACTTTCTTCAAGAGACCACGCTGACGATCACAGATTCATTGATGCTGAAATGGAAAAGACGTGTGCAGCATGCTCTATTTGCTGTTACTCACTGTGTGTAAAGA
>JAPMOB010228557.1:0-14232 GCA_029875015.1 Lepomis gibbosus
GCAACCTGACCTTCAACATCTGGAACAAGATGAAGGACATGGTCTCCTACACTCCTCTGATTCTGGATCCAAACACTGCTCATCCAAGACTCATCCTGTCTGAAGATCTGACCAGTGTGAGAGAAGGAAAGAGACAGCAGCTTCCTGACATTCCAGAGAGGTTTGAGTCTTACCGGTTTGTCCTGGGCTCTGAGGGCTTTAACTCAGGGACTCACAGCTGGGATGTCGAGGTTGGAGACAGTGCAGACTGGATACTCGGTGTGTTAGCAGAGTCTGTCCAGAGGAAGGGAGACATAGTGTCTGGATTATGGAGCATAGGGTTTCATAAAGGGAAATACTACGCAAGGTCACCACCAGCTCCATCAACTGTTCTCAGCGTTCAGAAGAAACCCCAGAGGATCAGAGTGAATCTGGACTGGAACAGAGGAAAGCTGTCGTTCTCTGATCCTGATACTAACACACACATACACACCTTCACACACACTTTCACTGAGAGGATGTTTCCATACATTAACACTGTGGAAGAAGTGAAGCTGTCAGCAGTGAAGGTCTGTGTGACAGTGGAACAGAGCAGTTAGAGATAAAGAGGATGATGTATTATAACGAGACTGTCCTCACCAGATAGGTTGTTTGTTCTGCAAGTTATTTAACCCAAACCACAATTTTTTCGTAAACCTAAGCTAACTGCGATGTTTCACGTTTGCCACGTATCTAACGTCACGTGACTTAAATAAGGTAGTTAAGGTCTGTTCTCCTGTCACTGGACTTCAACAGGAAATGCTCATATGTGTTGTTTTGGGGGCCTTGGACAAATGACCAATTTTGTCGTTAAGGTATGAGGACAAGTTAATATCATGTTCCATCCATCCATAGTCTTCCACATATACATGTCGGGCAGGCTAAGCATGGTTTGCGATATTGCTATAGAGCAAACATTTAAAGAACCTTGATTGCAAAAAATTCTTACATATATTTTATTCTATCAACATCAAAGTTATAATGATGACCAGGAAAACAACAAACAAACCACCTCAGTTTGATCTTCCGTTAAATGCTATTGGCGTTATATTTAATGACTTCATTTTAAAACATTATGGTTTGGTTCAAGAACTACCTTACCTACATGACTTAAATTACGCAAGTCAGTTACTTACGTAACTTGCGCTAGTTAGATCACCTACGTAACTTCAATAAAAACATTCAATGTTGACTTTTTGATTCACAATGTAAAGAAACATTGGTCTCCTGGATCAAGGTCCAGTTATTGGCCTACTCTACTACACAGTCAACCCTTTGACTTTTGGGTTATTTATAGTAATACTTGTTGGCGTTGAACAATGGCGATAAAAGTGCTGTGTGCGTTGGTTGCATTCGATTTTAACTCAGTGGTGTTTTTGGTCTGAACACACCCACAACCAGATTTGCTGGGTGTTTCCTCCTGCACATAGAGGCGTTGAGGGCACTAACCCTTTAATCCACAGCCTCACTGGGAGTAAATATTATGATGAAGACTGCCAAGAATTAGACAGAGCCCTGCTGTGCTATGAATAGATCCTGTGTGGCGTTACTGTAAGTGTTTGTTCTTATTTGTGTCTTATCTGAGGGCAAAAATGTTTTATTTTATGAGAGCTATTTAAACTTTTTCACCCTAAAATATGTTCAGTTATAGAAAACACACTCTGTACAGCGCGGTCATATGTTTAACCGCATATTTGACCGCTTAAGAGCTGAAACGAAAAGTTGATGATCGGATTCGTCCAGTGGCTCTCAAACTTTTTCTGTCAAGGCCCCCTTCAAAAGCCAAAAATAGTTCATGCCAGCAAAAGTTGATTTCATGATTATCAATCATTAATTATACAGGTTAGCCTTGCTAGCATCACCCCAGAAGTGCCCCCCCTACAGTTTGAGAACCACTGGATTAGTCTAGAAATCAACAGTAAATAACTTTTTAATCAATACTTCAACCAATCTTTAATGTCTGCGGTTTTCTTCTGTTTAACATCAGTAAACTGAATGTCTTTGGCCTGTTGGTCAGACAAAGCGAGACATCAGAAGACATCATTTTGGGAAGCTGTGATGGACATTTTTCAACACATTCTCACTCCCAACTCGCCAATGCTTGGTCAAGACCCCTTGGCATCACTTTTTAACACCCAGGGTACCCTGCGGCGTTGTTTTTCAAAGTATAGGGCTCCACGGTCAATTTAGCAACTATAAATATGCAATGTCTGGTTAGACTTTCAAAATTAAACTGCTAAACATTCCATCCATCCATCCATCCATCGTCAACTGCTTATCCTGCGTACAGGGTCGCAGGGGGGCTAGAGTCTATCCCAGCTGGCATAGGGCAAAAGGCGGGGTACACCCTGGACAGGTCGCCAGTCCATCGCAGGGCCACACAAAAACAGACAACCACTCACACTCAAACCTAAGGACAATTTAGAGACACCAATTAACCTAGCCTGCATGTCTTTGGATGGTGGGAGGAAGCCGGAGCACCCGGAGAGAACCCATGCAGACACAGGGAGAACATGCAAACTCCAAAACAAACATCAGTCTCTTGGTTGAAACTCCAATTTCTGGCCCACCCGCCCAATCCAAACACCTCCTTACTTTGTCTGTACTGTTATATATTATACACCTATTTTCAGCCTTCATAAATGACACTACAGAGTCAGTACATGCCAATGGGTCTTGACCATGTGTCCATACGTGACGCCGGTTGCATTTTTCACAATTTTCACATTTTATAGAGAAAAAAACAACAACTAGAAGATTAACGTTAATAATGAAAAACAATAGTCTTGTGATTCAGTGAAGTAATATCAATCCAAAAGTGCCATTTTCTAAGGTCGCATCCAGCCTGTTTTTATTCCCAGTTCCCTTTGTCGTATCCTTCAGCATCTGGCTCCAACACACATGGCAGCATTTTGCGTCATAGTTAAATGCTAAAAGTAGGCCTACTATAAATAACAGAAAAGTCCAGGTAAAAACAGAAACTGGGCTTTCACCAAGAACACTGGTGTCCATTTCCTGTGTGAATCAAAAAGTCAGATTCAAAACACTGATTCTCTTTAGTGACGTTACGTAAGTCACGTTATTTAACTTAACTAACATTTAATCTTTGCATTGATGACGCCCTGGGATGAGAACCAGTTGTTGCATCACTAACTCTAAACTATGGCTGACAGCGAATAGTCGGAGATTCGATGGTTTGATGGGCGGAGCCTGATTCGACTGTCAATCTCACAGTTGAAGCTTTGCAGCAATTGCCATTTGCCATTTTTGCAATATGGGGGTGCTCAACCTCTGAGTCTATATAAAACTAGCAGTTTTGTATAGATGTATAAATAAAAAAAGCTTTTAATAAATGTTTTTAAAGCACGTGAATAAATCTGTGGCGTGGCGCATGTGTGTGAATGAGACGGAACCCCCAGCTTCACTGGTGTTGTGACGAGTCGTCCGCACCTTGTACGGATTGTTTCTCACTGTTGATGAACCACACTAAGAATATTATATCGTTTTTAAATAGTACTTGAAATAGACGCCAGCCACCGCACACGCACGCAAAACTATGCACAACACCAGTGAACTGGTCTGGACTGAGCAGAGCGGAGAGAAAATGATATCAGCTTATACTCCTGCGTAGGGTCTACGTGCACAGCGCTTTTATCCAGAACCCTTGGCGTCTCACCCGTTCACAGCAGAGAGCCGCCGTGCCAGCTTACACATTTTTCCTTATCGTACTTATGAGTAACCAGCGCTGCTGCAATACAAGAACAATGCTGTCTTTGTTTTCATGCAGGGATCATCAGCTGGTGAGGACTTCTTACCTTGGTTAGCTTTAGCCTCAATCCTTTAGCTTGTATGTAGCAATCATCTGCATGTTTAAGGCCTATTTCATAGATGTAGTGGAGTAGAAGTGGTAAAGTGGCATGAAAAAAGTACCTTAAATTTATTCTTAAGTATAGTACTTAGTTACAATCCACCACTGAGTAACAGTAATCTTTAAAATGAATGACATACTGAGAACTTCTGAACCTTAGTAGTTGAATAGTAATTATAATGTACAAACAGCTTTTGGCTGAAGTAATTTGGTGCAGGCAGACACTAATACTGTAAAATGATGTTTCCTTTTACCAAATGAATTAATTACAATCAATTCAACAGACTCAGACCCTCTGATCACACTCACTGAGACAGCTTGACCCAGTTTAAAGGAATTCGCTGCATTGAGGGAAAAATGGGGAAAGTTCTGAAACTCGTCACTAAAGTCTGCAGCCACTTCCTGTCGGTGAGGCTGGATTTTCTCCCTGGCGCTGGTGGATATTTGCGCAGGCTTGAGGAGGCCTTGAACGGGTTCTTTGATGGGTCGGGATAGCATGAGGTGGGAGAGCAGAGCTCGGGTTCAGGATAATCCTCCAAATAGAACAAATACAGCCAGGAGGATAGAGAGCAGAGCAGAGAGCTGCATTTTAATATGAGGTACTGCACTGTAAATATCGTACTTTTGCTCCTCTACATTTGACAACAGTTACTTCGATTGAATTACAGGTGAAGCTGCCTAGTTTACAAAGCAGTTGACATTTTACCAGCTGAAATATTAGTGATGCTCACACAGTAATGCATCAATAATTATAATGTATTGTCCTGAAATGGGCCTTCTGCATAAAAAGGACTCGATGCAGGACTTTTGCTTGTAACAGTATTTCTATACTGTTGTATTACTTTTACTGACGTTCTGTGTACTTTTTCCACCACTGGTTATATGTAGCTGTTTTAATGGAGGTTAAAAATATCCCTTCTCACTGCTGTTGTTCTACAACAACATGCATTTGCTTTCTCGTTAACTTTAATGAAGATGGTAAACATGTTGTAAACCCTTCTTTTCACTGCCATTGAGACTGCGACTGATTTAGAAACAGGTTTAGTTTGAGCTCCAAGTCCTCCTACTTATTTTGTGTTTTGAAAGATGTTTGTGCTGGAAAACATTTAAGCAGATTTCATGTTGAAACTGACCCGGTGTTGCACAATACAGTCTGCCGAGAAGAGGCGATAAACACATTTATCACTGATAACAGCAGGGATGAAGCAGCAACTCAAAGGAACGGTTCATTCTTGCTTTCTTTACAGAAGTGAGATAAGAAGATGGATTTCAGACACAGCTGGAGTTAGCGTGTAGTTAGCCTTGTTTAGCCTAAAGAAGGGGGGAACCCTTCTTTTTACCAACAACTCCAAACCAACTAATTAACTCCTCCTTTTGCTTTGTTTAACCTGAAGTCAGAAATTAAAAGTTAAATTGCAAATTGTGACAGAATTTCCAGAAAATCTGCAAAAGAATGTGAGAACAGAACGAGATAACGGAGCTCCAGTCAAAGCTCAAACCACAATTTCCTGTATTAATGTGAGGAAGCCTCCTCATCGCTCCACACAGATCTGATACTGCTTCCTGTACGGCTGCATTTACTCACTCAGTCTGTTTCCACTGATTAAACGACGCACCAACTTTTCCCACTTCGTAAAAACGTTTTTGCGATATTTCAGCTTTCTCCTCCTTTTCTGCATTTCTACATTTTACTTAGCAAAAATGCAGCTTGATGGAATGGAAACATGCAGTCTTGCTGTTCATATTGTATGTAAATACACTTTTACATTTACCTCATGTGCATAAACATGCCTGCATCAAAATATTTACTCAAACATCCTTCGCTCTATTGTCTTCCTGTCTAAAAATGTACGTCTATTTTGTTAAGCTTGCCGTTCTGTTTATCACGCTTATTCTGTGTGAGAGTCAAAATGTGTGCACATACCTGGCTAATAAAAGTGACTCTGAGTAAGGTTGCAAGGTTTGGTACCAGTGTGTGTGCACAGAGACCAAAACCTAAATCTGTGCTTGCAGACCACAACCTGGCAACCTGTGCTACAGCTGGAGACGCTGCACAAACTGCTGCATTTGTTCAGAAATATTAAAAGACACATTAATAAACAAAGGCATACACGCTTAATTTAGCTTAAATGTCTCAGCTGTACACACCCAACCTGCAGTGAAGAGTCGCTGCTGAACTGAGCTTCATAATTCCCCCCCTGTATGCACGCACATTCAAAACTGGAAACTTAAACACAGTCACACATACGTTCGCAGGAAAAGGACATATTTCAAACACTCACACACACACAGTGGTTATATTATCACACATGTTCACACACAAAGAGAAGGAGGGAGTGAAAGAAAGAGGATCACATTACTTTGACTCCACACACAAAGTATGCTGAGTTTACCTCTTGATGTCTCCCCTGAGGGCGGGGACTCCTGTCTTTAGTCAGCTTAGCGTTTATCCCACCCTCCCTAAAAATGAGCCCGGGGGCAGGGTGCTGGATTTACTGTACCTTCAAACACACATGGAGCTGATTTATCTTGACCCGCTCACAAAACCCCCCAAAAGTCTAATTCCTCTTCACAGCCTGTCAAATACATCAAGATCTCTCCTCTCCCGTAGGTTCTGGTGTCAAGTCGGATTTATTTTTAGAAATCAACACCCTGGTTTGTGTTTAAACTGAAATGAAAGCTCCAAATAAAATGACTGATTGATGATCTGCGACCAGAGAGCATTTTACAGTAGAGATTTCTACTTGTAATACAAGGTCTTGAATTCAAAACGTAAGTAAGAGCACAAACGTATGTTGTAATTCACCGAGCAAAGACACAGGAAACAAGGGATTTGGACACAAGAGCAGAGCGGATACAGTTTTATAGTGTTTATTCAGAAAAACTCAAAGGGATGCTTACAAAGAAGAGGCAGGAAGTGATCCAGAACAGGAGAGCAGTCCAAACAAATCCAGAGCACGCAGGCAAGAAATCCACAAACTAAAATAATCCAGCACCGCAGGGTGGGGGACGGGGATGGGCGAAAAACAAAAATAAAAAGCCACAAACTTTCTAACATAAGCACTGGAGACAGAGAGAGAGAGGGAGGGAAGAGAGACGGGCTGGCATAAATATAAACAAGGAGGGGTAGGATAACTGAACACAGGTGAGCCACATGAGGACAGGTGCAAACAATCAGCCGAGGAAAACACAAAGACAGGAAGTAAAGCTGCACAGCACACACTAGGAAGGACACTTCCTCAAAATAAAACAGGAACTAACGCAACTCAGAAACCTCAAAAACATAAATTATTTGCTTAAAAATATACTTTAACTTCCAAAAGTAAAAGTACTCATTATGTAGAATGTCTCATTTCAAAATAATACATATTATATGAGTGGATTATAATTATTAAAAGTTAAAGTTTATTAAATTGTAAAATCACCAGCTGTGTGGTCCCAATTATTCATGCCTTATATACAGTAAGTGAGTAATACTTCATATACTTGCTTAATAATATATCATTATTTATCTGAATCTGCAAAGAAACTAAAGTTATTAAATAAGTAATTAAAATATAACAATACAAGTACCTCAAGCAAATTGTGCAACAGTGTGTAACAGTGTGTGTTTGTGCACTCGTTCATTGTACTTTGCTTGGCAGGTCACACCAGCTTGTAACAGGATCCGCCCCGAGCTCGGCTGATTTGGAGAACAATGCGGGAGGAGTAGTGCGTCCACACAGTGAACTACAATAACCAGCTCACAGGTGAAACTTTGTCAGGTGCAACAGCAGCCTTCAAATGCAGACTTTACTGCTACATGCTAACATGCTGATGTTCAGCAGGTACAACGTTCACCTGGACCAATGGGGTGGGGCGGCTGACGGACGTCCAGTTAGCTGGCTGACAGAAATGTAATGTAACGTGTAAACCAACAGGTGCGAGGCTTTAAATAACAAACACAGTTCATGAAATGGCAGCAGAGCCTGGGTGTGCGGTTAATGTGCTGTGGAGGGGTTGAACGTGTGAAAGAGGTGATGCAGGGAGGACGTCAGCTGTACGCCCAGAAGAACTTTGTCAGCTGACTGCCTGCTGAGGTTGTACCTGGACAGCCTCCAAGACAGTGGGAAGGGCATCACAGAACACATCTGGCTGTTATCTTTGATCACAATCACAGCGGGCTGATATTGATCCCTCTGATAACGCTGATAGGATCCGAGGACGCACGTCAGTGAGCAGGAAATGTCACTGTAATAGATCCATGATAGAGGGGTGGGGGGTGGAGGGGAGAGAGAGGGGGGAGAGAGGGGAGAAGAGAGGGAGAGCGCCTCCCTCACATTCAGGAAATTCCAGTCGTTCCTCCCCTCGCTCTCTCTCTCCCTCTCTCTCCCCCTCTCTCACACATGGAGGAACATCCGGCAAACAGAGCCTCTCCGTTCGCCTCCACCTCCTTGTCAACACCACGTCTGACTCCCACCTCTCAACTTTGACCTCTGACCCCCCCCCCNCCCTCAGACTTAATAACAGGAAGCGACTGACTCCCCGCTGAGGGCGCTGCGGTGGGAAGAAAAAACAGGCGAGGACAGCGTTGTCCCTGGAAACGCTTAACTGATGTCACACCAAAGAGCAAATACTTCTCTCGTGGAGCCGTCGTTTTTATTTTCTATACTTACAGTCAGACCTTAAAGAAACTCAAGCAGACACAATGAACATAATAAATGACCATATTTAGTCAGTAACAAGTGAAATACCTGACAGAGTGTCTAATATATTCTGCTGCAGTACTCTGGTTACTCCGTCTAAATACCTTCACATCAACTGTACTGTACTCATTATTACTATTAGCATTTAATTCATCATGACACTTCTTTTAAAGATACTGTACATCCACTCTAATTTATATTTATATTTTATACTTACCTACTTTGTATTGTTATTTCTATTCCCTAATATCTTGACATGCAAAGTGAGTAACTGTAATAAAAGAATTTCCCCTCAGGGATTTAGTACTTTCATCAAGACAAAATAATATAATAGATATTAGATAATATGTTCATTCCTGATTTGACAACAGGTCGACCAAAACCTCATAAAACATGATCTGAAGCTGCCGTTAATGATCTCCAGTCTGGATGTAGAAGAAGTTACATATTTCCTCCATGTACTGTTGAGTGTGTTTGTGCGCTTGTTTATGCGTATTTATGGGGTCCAAACACCAGGAGCCAACTATACTTGTGGGGTCCGACAGCTTTCCGGGGACAAAAATGCTGGACAGCACAAGTTTAAAGCACAACAAGTCCTCCAATCTCCAGTCTTCCATTAACCGTTCCTCCAAATACAACCTGTAAGATCGTATCCTACAATAACCGCCCTACAGGTGGTGTTCATCCATGCCTCCCAAAACGGCAAAGTCGAACTCCCTTTCCCGACCGGACCTTTTTACATAAAACATGTGGAGACCATAGACCAACATAAAGGAGGTTAACCCTATCTGCCACCAGCGTTCAGTTCCCGTGTGAAACAAGATCGATTTAGGTTTTTAATGAAGATATGCAGGTTGTGTAGCTTACATAAGTTAGCTGGTACCTGGACGTGTGCAGCTGTTTTTGGTTCACCGGTCGAGATGCATCCAATCACTGACTTAGGTTTAGGCTCACCCCCCTGTGAAGGTTAGGCTGAGGTTAAGGGGCTTCAGGGGCCTGTCAACACCTTTTACACTACACACTTTGGCCAGTTAATGTAATTAGCTAACGGTATGAAGCTAATGTGGTAAACTTAGCTAATGCTAAAACATAACTTTCGTAAGTTACACAGCCTACGTAACTTCATTAAAAACCTTCACACGGGAATCGAACGCCGTTCTCTGGAAGTGAAAACTTGCAAAGTTGCCAACAATTCACCAAATCCAAAGTTGATCTCTCTGGCTTTTATAATACGTGACAATCATGTTCATGTGTTTGCATTATACGGCTACTAGAGGCTGCTGACACAGTAAACATGGGTCAAAATGTCGACCCACATGGTTGTTTTTCTGGTGAGGACAGCCTCGTTTAAAGGGCTGATTTAAGTCTTGTTTAAAGGGATGTTTGACGGTTTAGACTTGGTTTTTGGATGAGGCCTGGGTAAGGGTTAAGGTTAGACATGTAGTTGTGAGGGTTAAGGTTGGGGGAAGGGGCTTGGGAATGCATTACGTCAATGACAGGTCCCCACCAAGACAGTGACACAAGGCTGTGTGTGTGTTTAGCACGTTGGAGAAACATGTTGAAGAGGGAAGACAGAGTGAATGTGTGGGGTGAGCTAGTCCAAAGTTCAGGTGGGTGTGACGCTCACCTACTCGACAGCCTCCCTCCTCCTCCTCCTCCTCCTCCTGTTCCACCTCTCATTAGTCAGTGACTCACTTTAAAGAAAAGAAAAGGCAGCGCTTCAGGCGATGTGGAAGAAGGAGGAGGAGGAACAGTTACGGGAAAGAAACAAATGGGGCAAAGAAGGAACAAAAACATTCAGGCTGCAGTCTGAAGACGAGGGTTTCTATTTAACACCCGTTTCAAAACACACAGAGAATATAAAGATTTATAGGTTGTTATAACAACTCAGTTAAAACTGGGTACGGCCGGGTCAGAGAATCTCCAAAACTGGTCTGCAGGGGTCCAAGGAAGGAAAAGCTGTGAACCGGCGACAGGATCATTCCTGCATGTGGCCCGTGTGGTCCGGTCCAACAGATGAAGGTCAAACTGCTGAAGACGTTGATGCTGGTTCTGACTCACAGTGCAGTCCAGGCCTCGACGGGTCAGGCCTGTTCGGGTGGCACGAGGGAGAACCAGCAGGTGGTCACAATGTTACGGCTGATTGTTTAGATCAAATGTGCAACAACAAATTAAAGTAAAAGTACAATCAGAACAGTGTGGAAATAATCTGTTCCAAGCATTGAAAATGTCTCTTTAGTAACTCATGTGACTCTTATACTATTATATATTCTATTATTATGTTACTCATCCATTAATGTAAAAATAATTGGTAGGGGGCGCTGATTGTATTCTCATTTAGCAGCAAATCCTCACATCAGTGAAGCTGGAAGTGTTTTTACTAAATCACTGAACGATTTTTAAAAACTAAGCCAATTCATTTTGTGGTGAAGAGTAAGAAGTTTAAAACTTCCCTCTGAGATGTGGCGGAGTAGAAGCAGAAAGCAGCATTAATAGTACCTCAGATTTTTACTCTACAATAGTAATTGTACATATAATAATATTATTCTTCTCTTTATAAAATTAGAAAGTTTTGTCATTTAACCAAAGATTACTTTTTGAATTCAGAACTTTTACTTGGGACATATTTTGGTCTCTTAAGTAAATGATCTGGTGTGTGTGTGAGTGAGTGAGTGAGGGATAGAAAGTGAGGCGTTGCCGCGGTAACACAGCGGGCCTCTTCAGCAGTTTAACTTCATCCCAGTGGAAAGAATGACGAAGCGTCTGCAATAACACCATTATACAGTCTGCAGTAACGGTGACACCTCTGTTAGCCTTCTGTTACACCTGAGTGAGTCACCACCTGCTCCTCGCTGCTCCTCGCCGCCGCCGCGGTTCACTGTTTAACGATGAGTTTTCAAGCCTCTTCTCCGTGTCAGCATGTTGATACACCTTTGTTAATAGGCAAGTATACAATTCCAGCAATAATCTTCCATTTCATAAAGAGCTGTTCTTTTCTTTTGTTGACTGAGTCCTTCCCCGTATTATTTATCAGGACCGGAGCCCAAGAAACCAGGTACCTTTCTGAATTCCATGACTCATTCAGTCCCTCCAGGATCTTGAGGGCCTTTATTGTGATTTTGCAGCAGCTTTTCTAAAAAAACAATGTAAATTGTTCTTTTTGTTTTTAGCGATTAAATTGTGGGAATAAGAAAACTGCAAAGTTACATCTGATTTTTTAAAACTTTATAGTTGAATCATTAAACAGTCCCTGCAGGACTTGGCGGGCCTAAATGTGACCCTGCATATTTAAACCAGACGATTTCCTTTATGTTTGATCAAAATACTGCACGTTTTGCAAAACACTTGACCCCCGCTTTAGTAAAAAAGATCTGGATCCTGTTCTTCACGGCCCTTTGCTATGGTCACACACGTCTGCTGCGTCAAGGAACAAAACAAGGATGTGAGTTTGTTGACATGTGACAACTTTATGCGGGAGACGGCAATGAGAGGTCCAAAGTGCAAGTCGTTTACTGGGATTTGTTGAATTTATGTTATGCGACATGGTGAAATGCTGGAGGGACTGGTTATTCTTTCTGCCAACTTAATCATCAATTAGTGAAGAGGTGCTTGAATACTCACAAAACTGTGCACACATGTCAGAAGTGCAACCTTTCAAAGAAGCAGCCTCCACGCCACGCTCGACCTAGAGGCATGAAATATTTGTATCACACACAAAAGCCTCTTGGAGCGATATTCTAAATCCAACAGGAGGTCAGCCATTTTGATTTGAAAGTGCACTTTTAGCCCATTTTTCTGTATTTACAGGCAACTAACTCATCGGTCCAATTTTTTTCTTGTGCCAACAGTAAGTTTTCTTTGAACACTGATGTTTCCCCTCCTCCTCTCTCTCTCTGTCTATCGTGGATGTAATCTGCTACAGTGACATTTCCTCAACGCTGACGTACATCAGCGGATCGTATCAGCATTTGAAAACAGCTGATAGTTCACCTGGAACCTGACTTTCACCTGCATCAACATTTTGCACGGTCACCACTAACGCCACCTCTGGGTCAGTTTCTACACTCAAAACAAAGCGAATGTCTCTCCATGACTCAAACGCCTTCCTGGAGTCGATCTGATTCTCGTTTGGCCTGACGGGCTCCAGCACATAAAAAACTTTGTTGTTGTTTACTATCCTTCTGTGGAGTCTGTGTTGTGCTGGAAGTCGGTCATTTTCTGGTGTTAACTCTTCGTTAGCTTGTTGTGCCTACGGTTCAGAATCAGAAGGCAAGAGGCTCGAGAGCGCGGTTAATATCCGACCTGATTTCTTCACACAGGTAGCAGAGAGGCTGTCAGAGGTCACCGAGAGAGCAGGCCTGTGCTTCAGTGGTTATGTGAGGGTACAACCTACATAATAAGAAATAAAACAAGAGATTAATTTCATTATAAAACTACATTTACTCTTGTAAAATATCCTGCTGATTATATTACTTGATTATAATTTTTGATGTTTTTAAATGTGTAAGCGTCGCTAATGTTGCAGCTGGTAAAGGAGAGGCTGATTTCAGATCTATTAATATATAATAATAATAAAAATAATACATCATCATTTGTTGTTAGATTTAAGTTGCACAGAAGAAAGTATAAAGTCACATAAAGTGAACACTCAAGTAAAGTACCTCAAAATCATCCTTTAGTACAGTACTTAGTTACTTTCCACCAATGATTTACACATAAATCTATAATCACCCACATACAGCGCTTATCTGCACACTTTCACTGTCACACACACACACACACACACACACACACACACACACACACACACACACACACACACACACACCTGTCCAGGTCGTTATCGCGTCCTTTAATCCCACTAAGCTGCTTTACAACAGCTGTAGAGGTGTCTCTCTGTCTGACGCTCTGTTTTGGCTGAAGGCTGTTACGGAGTCTCATCACTGTCGATCTGGATTAGGAGTCCACAGCTTTAAGCTAAATGCTAACATCAGCATGCTAACATGCTCACAAAGACAGCGCTAACATGCTGAGCAGGTTTTATGTTTACCACATTCAACATCTTAGTGTAGCTGCTTTGACCAGCTGCTACACCAACACATAAATACCAGGACTATTTCTTGCGTACCTGCACTCCTGTCTGGCCTCTCCACTGGCGGAGAGGGAGTGTTTTTTTAATCTAACCTGTGCATAAAGTTGCTCATCAGTGTTGAACTCATTCTGCAGGATTATTGACGAGTTAGCGCTGAGCATTAACAAATAAGAAACTAACCACCATGCAGAGCATTTTTCTTGGACAAGGATTTAATCGATGAGAACAACGTACCGTGATAAAACTGCTGTAATAAGCTATGTATGATACTGTTATGATGAATACGCTAATATTAGCCTTCTACAAAAAAGTTTTATTTTTGAATAAGTTCAATTGTTGAAAATCAATAAGCTGTTGAAATGTTGCAAATAGGCAACTTTAAACACTCTGTAGGCAGACATTAGCCAAATAAAGTGTAACCAATGATACATTAGTATTGTACTAAAATCAAACTTTTGTTTATTGTTAAAATATTGTACTAATATACAAATTTATACTCCTCCAGGTGCACCGTTAGTGGCTCTGCACCACTAATTACTTGAATCCCCTCCAGACCCAACCTTCCACCC
>JAPMOB010228557.1:14282-26227 GCA_029875015.1 Lepomis gibbosus
GGTCAGGTTAGCATGTTAGCATGCTAACGTTAGCTCATTAGCAGAAAACACAAAGTAGGCTGAAGGAAATGTCGTTAGTTCTGCAGGTATTTGATCAGAAACCAAAGTGCTTGACACAGGATTCGTCCTCTGGGAACCACGAATATCTGCACAAAATATTACGTTACTCAGTCCAGGTCCAATAGCTGATGAGCTAAGTCAGTCTGGAGCAAAGCGATTGTCCGACGCCGTCCCTCCCTACAGACACGCCTCTCTCGTGATTGAAAATACAATCAGAAATTCAACTTCAACCTTGAGCATAGAAATACACGATTATTTACAACACCAGCCTAAGAAACACCGATGGGACACAGTCCTCCGTCTGCACCATGTGATCAAAGCCATTTTAACTTAATTTAGTTTATTTGATACGTCGTGTCTGCACAGCTAATGATAACATGCACATATGGGAAACCATTTAGTCAGTTTTAAACACAATAATCATTTTGGCTTAATTTTCACTTGCTGTCCACCAGCACAACATATAACCATTATTTTAGGTGGCAGCATCCCGCTCCAGGGCTTTGTTAGCTCACATCTTTAGTCTTTTTGCTCTCTCTGTGTTTTGTGTACAGATCAGCAGGATGCCGTCTCTCCCTCTGCAGCTCTGGTGAGCGAAGGACTCCAGCACTCTGGGAGAGGGCTGCTTGTTTACTCCTGCAGACTTAAACAGAGCGTTTGTGATGGAATGTGGAGACGGCCTGGAAACATGAACGCATATGCCAGCAAACACACGCATACTGTATCCATTACTGCCGATCTGGTTTCAAAACAAAATGTATAAATAAAGAAATAAATGCTTCAGTTGTTGAGAGGAACACAAACACTGCAGCTGTGTAGTGTTTTTTTCTTCTTGTGACAAAGACGACACGTTAACAAGCGCTCATTGTTGCCACAACCAGCTGCAGGATCCAGGTGCACAGATTTAAATCATTGTAACTTCTTATGAAATACATAAAGCAAACATTTTTCAGCAAGTCTGATACATAAATAGCTACGTAATGCACGAGGTGAAATGTCATCTCCAGAGCTAAATAACACTTTTAACACGGAAAAATAAAACACTGCGACATTCAGGTGGTCGGGTCAGAATGTGGCGAAAACAACAAGCATGGAACAAGCTCAAATTATCTCAAACTGGCTTCTTGAACATGTCAATGAGTTCACTGCACTCTGATGGCCTTCACAGTCACCAGATCTCAGTCCAACAGGGTACCTTTGGCATGTGGTGGGACAGGAGATTCCCATCATGGATGTGCAGCTGACAAATCTGCAGCACCTGCGTGATGCTGTCATGTCAATATGAACCAAAGCCTGTGAGGAATGTTTCCAACACCTTGTTGAAAGTATGCTAATAAGAATTAAGGCAGTTCTGAAGGCAAAAGGGGGTCAAACCCGGTACTAGCAAGGTGTACCTAATAAAGTGGTTCATATACTCACACACATGAGCAGGCAGGTGATTAAACACAGGTGAGACACATCAGGTAATCAAATAGAAGACACAAACATTAAAGTGGGACAAGATAAAAGAAAGGAAGAAACTTTCAAAATAAAACAAAACCCAAATCTGTGACAAAATGTAATTAACGGGCATATTGGAGTGATTGATTTACTTGACTTATTTTAGGGTTGTAGCTCGCAGCTGGTGGGGGTGGAGCACGTTTTAACTACTTAATCTGTAACACAGTATCATATTTTTTAAAAAATGATTACATGTTTTATTTGTAAAAATCTTTGTAAAGTAACTCTGAAAAGTGTCAGATAAATAAATGTAGTGAAGTGAAAAAACATTTCCCTCGGGAAAAAATAGCTGTATAATTGAAATACCTCAGAATTATTTTTAAGTGCAGTGCTTGAGTAAATGAACTTTGCTACCTCTGAGTCACTGGATTCATACTTTGAGTTCTTCAGCAGAAAAAGTTCAAAGGCTCTGAGCCATTAAGGGCCTGTCATTGAGGAGCCTGCAGCCAGGGGCCACGCCGAGCAGGAGCTCCCTGTCATACAGCAGAAACTGGGTTAACTGGCTCGTCTCTGAGAGGAGCTTTTACTTTGAGTAGAAGCTGAAATTACGTTTTACAGGTGTCCTGCCATCAAAATACCTGACTTTGTTCTCCGCTGCAGTAAAAGATGTAACTGATGATGGCACTTTTTTTTTTACGATAGCTGGCTGATGTTTGCAGGTGGCAGCACGCTTTGTCTTCATCGTGTCAATAAATAAAAAGCCATCACTGCAGAATCAAGGACAAACGGTGGCGTATCCTTACAGAGGCAGGGAGGAGTGCTCTTAGTTTGATCTGAATTCTGAGTCTGCAGCCACAGTAGCAGCGCTGTTAGGCTGATCAGTACATTAACATGCTAACATTTGGTTTTCAGCATTTAAAACAAGGTACAGGGGACGTTAAACACGTGGTAAACATTGTAAAAAAAAGGTAGTAGTTTAATTAAGTGTAGGTAACAAAACTACTTGTTTAGATTTAGGAAAAGATGTTGGGTTGGGGAGTGGTGCAGTGGTGCAGTGTTTAGCACATTCCCCTCACAGCAAGAAGGTTGTGGGTTCAAACCCCAGTTGAGGTTTGCATATTCTGCACATGCAGGCTAGGTTAACTGGTGGTCTATGTGTGGACCCCTGCCTTTTGCCCAATGTCAGCTGGGATAGGCTCCAGCCCCCCGCGACGCTGTACACAGGATAAGCGGTTGACGATGGTTGGATGTTGAATTGCGTTAAAATAAGTAGCCTATGGTAAGACATCTACACATGGGACTCAAACCTCGGTCTCCTGAGTGAAAGTCCTGACTATACCAGACTTTCACGGACTTTGTCGCTCTGTATACGACGTCACCTGACTTTTTCTGCAACTGGAGGTGGAAAAAACCTAAATATGGGTTAATAAGCTGCTGCATCATCAACATAGATGGCCGTTTCTCTGGCTGAAATGTCATGTTGAGATAAAATATTGAGCTGCTGGATGAAAAGTCATTCATCATGAACATTTGTCCATCCATAGAGCCACGGCATGAAACAAGAAGTCTTGTGCTGAAACTGAACGTATTTCTTAGTAAACAACAGTTTGGTGAGAAATCTCTCCATCGCTGTGAGGCACCGATTGTCTGTTGATAAACTGTTATTCATGGTGTTTCCCTTGACTTCCTACGCTCCTCTCCTCCTCAAGTTTTCCAAGGCAACGTTCTGGATTTGAACAGTGATGATAAGAAGTGGAAACAAAAACAAAAGTAAAGTCAGGTGCCTCTGAAAACATGCAGTCCTTTTGTCCTTGGATCATGTGGTGATGGTGGGGGGGGGTTGGGGGTGGGGCGGTGGTGATGGTGCATCATGGGAACACACACCGCAGCTGCCCGGCCTCCCTGACTACCAGCCGCCAAACAAAAAAAAAAAAACTCTTTTCAAAAGCAACCTCGGGAACCAGCAGAGAGATGATTAAATTCTCCATGTGAGGAGTTCAAAAGCAATAAAAAATGAAATGAAAACATGGGTGGTGTGCAACACAAAGACCTCATTGTTGCCTGGCGAAGGAATGCCTGTCTGTGTGTGTGTGTGTGTTTAACTGTGGGCTGAGGCAGGGAGGAATTTGAGTTTTTGCATGGAGACAAAAGGTGGCCTATGATGGGCAGCGAGGATGAGGCACAGCGAGGGAAACGGAGAGACAGAAGCTCTTTCCATTCATTTGTCTCCGTGTTAACATTTGCCAAAGTAAGGTGACGAGCGTTTAAAACTCCACTTATTAATAATCGTTTCTATCAACAATGAGTCAACTGACTGCAGCGCTATGAAGCATTTTAGCCTCTTTTAGCTCTTTGTTTTGGTTGTACAGGTTTGATTCAGTCTCGTCCGCCTCCTTTCCAGCAGCAAAGAGCTGTATTCAGTAAAATAAAAAGTAAGGCTAAATCCACACTAAACACTTGTTTAAGAACAGAGTGTTAAAATTAACAAAACAATCTGTCCACACCAGAGTTTAAACTGTCGGATTGTCTACTCCTCAGTTGCAGAAGATTTCACGATTGAAGAAAGTACCACTAGAGATGAAGAACTTAACGAAAGATGTTTTTGCATGGACCGACCACAAGGTGGAACTGTACTGAAAGTAAAACGGGAGTACAAAGCGGATGCGGCGGCGGAAAAACAAACTGGGATTCATTGAAAAGCAAAATATGGCGACATGCACAGTACAAGTGTTTTAGTGTTATTTGCACGGTACAAAATATTTTAATAAAAATAAAAGGCTGCCAGTAGATTTGTGTTTTTGTTTTGCATGACCGGTTAGACCCAATCAGGAGGCCAGATGTGAACGTCTCTGTCATTATTTTTAAAGTCCTCTGACTAACACGCTACCTCGGAGCTTTAATACCAAAACAGACTTCGTATTCGCCATTTCAGTCTGGACTGGAGGTGGAAACTGAAAGGTCTCTGTTTTAAAACGAAAACTTAGTGTGGATGTAGCACATTAGAAATGCATATTTATATATAACAAACTGAGCTATGATCCAGTACCGCCTGAGTCCCGTGATGATTAGTGAAACTGACTTCCCTCCCTCAGAAATCCTGTTCTGCATCAGAACCGGCCCTCCCACTGTCCATTCTGAGATTTATTAGAGTTTGCTCTTAAGAGGTCAGTCAGGGAGTTCGAGCCTCTCTGGAGTCCAACTGACCCCAATAAAAAGAACAAACTGTCCATGCTGTCTGTCTTTTCTTTTTGGCAAACCGAAAGGGAAGAGTTCCCACTTCAGGACTTTCCGACATATTTGGGTTTTAAAAAAAAAAAAGCAGTGTGGGGCCCCAAACAATGAGGAAGTGAAGCCAAAGTCAATGAGAAACAAGTGACGAGAGGGTATGAAGTGCAGAAAACGAAGTGGAGATCTACGGGCCTCAGCGTGACTGTTGATGTTACGGGGCAGCGATCGAGTCATGTATATAAACCTACACACACTCATCCATCAGCCCTCAAACACACACACACACGCTCATTTCCTGTAATCCCTCGTCACCTGATCTCTGACCTTTGGGAGGGTGCTGGCAGATTTAAGACCCCTGACTTCCTCCCTGTCTGTGTGATGTGCTTTGTGAAGGAGTCCACAGCCTTTAAAGAAATGATCACATCAAACCGAGTGCTAAAAACGTCACAGGCATGATTTCTTTCTTCTTCTTCCTGAAATATTTTAAATGCAGGTTGTTTGAGTGAATTTCTAAATGCCTGACTGAAATGTGACAATTAAGGAAAATAATGTAACCCTGAATTCACACAATATTTCAAATTCTCGTGTGAGTTTAATGAGCCTGAAATGTGAAACAGATGTGTTGGGTTTGGTTCTGAGTGTTGACTGTCTGCTGGCGTCATATTTCTGCCTATTTCACCTCCACAGATGAGGAAAGGTTAATAATAGAAGCGTCAAACACGGCACTTTGTCACGCAGTGGAGCGAACAGGCAGATGCAAATTTTGGACACGTCAGAAACGGCGATGATGCGTGATAAAAACAGAACTGTTTCCTGTTTAGAGAAATGTGGTCAATAGAGAAAAGGAAATTACATTAAGCTGGATTTCCACTTTGAAGCACCTACTTTCCTTTTCTGCCTCCTGACATTCAAATCTGAACAGCAGGAAGAATGGAGCCGTCTGTCCGGGTGCAATTCATCAGGTGGAAACAGTCAAATCGATGCGCGCTGCGTACTTTCAGGTGACAAAAATAGTTTTCACGTTAAAGACCCGACAGAGCATTCAACATGACTGCTACTGATACTTCCATTAGTACACTCACATGCAGTACACTGTGCACACTATGTACTTTACAAGTGGTAACCTCCGGGTCTGAAAAGTGAAGCCAATATGGAAGAGCTTTAAACCTGCGTTCTCTCCAGCAGCCAGCAGGGGGCGACTCCACCGGCTGCAGAAAGAAGTGTTATTGTATAGAAGTCTATGAGAAAATGTTTCTACTTGTCAGCTGATTTATTCCCTCAGTAAACACTTTCCTGATGAGTTTATGGTCTCAGTCGCTAGTTTCAAGTCTTCTTCAACACAGCATGATGTTCATTTAGTGAATTATGGTCCTCTTTAGAGGAACATAGACCTGGAAGCAGGGGAGGCTTTAGGGCGGGGCTACAAGCTGATTGACAAGTCTCTACCATGGTGACAGAGGCGACTCGTATCAGCTGCTCTGTGTACATTTAACCAGTTGCGCTGTAAAAGCTCATCAGGAGTCGGCTGGTCATTTTTCTGGTAGGTACATTTTGTTTTAAGCCTATTTGTTGCTACCAAAATTAGCATCTCAGCTAATATCACAGCTAATGTGAATTACAGATGCACCTTGAAAATCAAGCTAGCCAGCTCCACCCTCTTCATCAACATGGTGACGACGAACTGCTCGTGCAGACTACACAACATTCAGCGTCAGCCGCTGGCTGTGCCGTTCACATTACACAACTTGCCGCCTTGTGACGGGAGTCTTGAAGCCGTTCACAGTACATGACTGATCGGGGACAGAGGGTCACATATTACGCAAGCTGACAGCGGGTGTGTCACCTGACGCTGGTATCCAAAACAAGTTTTGTCAAGAAAACACGTGAAATGTGAAACGGGAAATGTAGCGAAGAGAGCAGCTAGAGAGAGAGATGGAGGGGAGCAAACAGTGTTTTGCGGTGAAAAAGTAGCTGGCTGCTCTCATTGGCTGGATGTGGAGTCGGCGACTCCTCCAGATATTCCATCTGGGTACTCAATGCACTGCATTTTGCAATAGTTGTGACTGTGAATGCACTGTAAGTAAGATGGTAGCAAAAGTTTGATCCATCATTAGCATGTAGGGGGGAGAGTCCGCAGCCTTCAGCTGTTTTAAATTCTTAGACGTGGATGAAACAGCTGATTAAACAACAAGTAAAAACACTCCTGTTCATCCGGAGAATTGCACAACTACGTTTCTAGAGGTTTGATAGCAAAGGGTAGTTGGAAAAACTATTGTGAGTGGCAAGCTAACTGCTAACACGCCAACCTGCTCACAATAGCTCTCTGAGCTAGCTAGCTCGTTAATGAAAAAAAGTTTGCAAAGTTATTTAGATAAACTTTTTTTCTTGTGCTGCACTGGAAGCTTTTTTGTAAACCAGTGTGGAGCTGTTTATACTCGGACAGAGGAAGCTAAATGAAAGTGGACGGTGCACCTTTGCTAATGAGCTACTCCTGTTTCAGATTCGCTAGCTCTCCGTTTCCTTCAGTGGTCGAGACAGTTTGTTATAGGTTGACAGTTTGTAAAAGTTCATCAAAGCTGAATTTGATACGCCAGATTTGCAAGTTAATTGATCTTGCCACAAAATGTCTTCTCATAAAAGGGATGGGTTAAACCTAACCCGACCCTAAAGGGCCACACTAACTGATCTTGCAGATTACTAATTTAAAACATGCAATAATTAGATTTAATTTGGTGCAATGTGTTTTTGCAACTTTTCTACCGCCCGGCTCCGGTTGCTGTTCCAGCGCCTTGGGGGGAAATGTGCTGTCATGGCGGATTGTGTTTCCTGATGATGATGTAGACAGATAAGGAGACACGGAGATGTTGAAATGGTCTTTCAGATGCTCAGCGGATAAAATAGAAATGAAGGAAGAGCTCGTAAAAAAAAACATTCTGCCTGGTGCGACACGTTTTGGAAATTCCCATAAATGCTCAGGAGGACACAGTACGGCGTGCGATCGGGTGTGTCCTGTATGTGAGCACAAGTGAGAGCCAAAGATTGTCAAAACAAACCGAGATAAGAAAAGAATGTGTTTACTATAAATATACTGTTATGTAAAGAGTTGTTAGAGGGTGATATTTTTCAACCTGGCCCCTGTCTTGTTTTTGACTAAGTGGGACAACATTTCTTGAAATTGCTGCAACTTAATCCTTAGGCCCCGTCAACGTACGTCCACTAAAGTGCTTGTTATTACAAGTGTCAGTCAACATCATGGAAAGGATCCCTGCAGAGACAGACCTTCTTTTAAAGAGGAACTTCCTTTTTGTTTCCACAGAAAAGGTTGCTATATCGATTTCGTCAGAGCCACCAGACTCCATTGATAAAAACAGTAATTTTACCTCTCTGGTCTCCTGCTGCCTCGATCAGTAAGTTTCTGTGCGTAATTGTTTAACGTTGCTGTTTCTAAACCTTTAAAGCACCAAAGTCAAAAAACACACAAAAAACTACAGACCGAGGCAGCGGTGGACAAGAAACTCCCGCTTTCTGTGAGCTAAAATTATGTTTTTTTGTCAAGGGAGTCTGGTGGGTTTGAACAGAGCGACTATTTGTTTTGTCTATAAGTTTTTGGGTATTTCACATTAAAGAAAGTGGTAATACCATACTGTAGATATACAAGTGAAAGTCCTGCATTCAAAATATTACTGAAGTATTATTATTATATTATTTATATTATGAGGCAATTTAATGTTTTACCTATATTTTACCTATAGTTTATATATATTCTGTGTGTAATTATCTCCAAACTAAGTAGATTTTCTGTGTAACTTAATCTGAACTGTAACTGTCTGATAAATGCAGTAGAGCCGAAGTATAAAGTTGCACAAAATGGTAATACTTACTCAGAATTGTACAGTAACGTACAGTACGTGATTGAAAGTACTCTACTACTACTGGATTCAACCCATGAGAGACCAAAATGCTGGACCACACAAATTTGAAGAGTTGTTTGAGGGTCAAGGGTTAAGGTAAGAAGTTAGTTAGTTAAAAACATTTTAACTTCTAATGAGCTGTATCTGGTTAATAGAACTTGTTGTATCTTATTTATAGTTTATTTAGCTCGATCTATATATTGTTGATAATGTACAAAATGTTATTGACGATTGTGTTATTGTTGTTGAATATCCCTGTCTGAAAGATTTAATAAAGTATACTTAAAAAAGGTAAGGGGTTAGGGAATTCACCACGTCGCTGAGATGTCTCCACAGGAACGAACACGTGAAAGGGGAGTAAAAGACGACGTATGAATGTGTGTTTGTGCTGGAATTTGTGTGTGTTTGCTGTATTCGTCAGGGTTTGCCGTCACCTGTGAGTGTATTTTTCCCTGCAGCTCAGAGGAAGACAGGCAGCGGCTTGTCTCTGGATGAATGTCAACACACACAAATCTGGTCTTCACTCACCACATGTATTTCAATCTCTGCTTTCTTACCCAACTACTCTCTGAAAACCACGTAACCAGATGTCAGAACTTTGTGCCTTCAGGTGTTTATTTTATCCAAAGGTTGATTTATTTTGTTGTTTATGATTAACTTCCTATTTAGGGGCAGGTTTTCTTCTTCTCCTTAAAGGTCAAAGGTCAGTGACCCTGAAACTGGTGGCAATTTCTTCTTGCTCCTGAAACTTGAACGTGTCATATTGTGCGTAACCCAAAACTGAACCCCCTCCGAGCTGGGAACATCTCTGCTGACGATCCCCTCTTTTCCGTTCCTGAACTCCTCTACATTTTTTACAGAGTCGTCGTTTCTTCACTGTTTCTTCTTTCACCACGTCGGCCTCATGCTGCCGTTCGTCTCCTGCCCTCTCTTTGTGTCCGTGACAGAGAACGGCAGACAAAAAGGCACAGGTGAGTCCTGGGCTTTGAGGCACAAAGGAGGAAATCCGACACCTGGAATGTCGTCAAAGGGCTGGGAAAGTCAGGATATGGTCTCGTACGCCACAGGACTGAGGCTGGAAAGTCACTTAAGTACTGTACAATGCTGAGGAACTATGTGCATTTACATTTTTGTTACTTCAATCTTCTACTCTTCATTTGTCTTAAAACTTTAGTCACCAGTTACTTTGCAGATTAAGATCAATAATAAAACAAATTGTTCCTTCCAGGATGTCATGGCCCCTTCTTATGGTAGCTGCGGCAGCTTCTCTAAAAAATTGCGATGTTTTCGGGCATTTTTTTGCAATGAAATTGTGGTAATAAGTGAAACCTGCAAAGGTAGATGCTATTTTTTTATCTTTAGAATTATAGTTGGATCATTAAACAGTCCCTTCAGGATTTTGCAGGCCAAACCCTAACCCTGCATATTTAAACCAGCTTATCTTGATTCTTTCTTGCCGCAGCCTGCGTCTGAAGTGTCTCGTCTGACGTCCTCCGTGCGTTTCTGCCATTCTCTCTGTATGTTTTGTGGCAGCAAAGTGTTACTCCATGTTTTGGGAAACACTTTACTGCTGCTCTGTTGAAGAAGAATGAATTTGTGTTAATAGTTGCAATCGTGACATCGCGAAATCCTGAAGAGACTGATCTGTGTATTATAAATTAAACTATGCAGCAGTATATACAGTAGTTCTTAGCTCCACATCTATCAGCTGCAACATTAATCCATTAATAATTATGATTGGTTTCAATTCTTCTGATATGGACCTCTCTGCATGATTTAAATACTTTATTTTTATGGTAATTCTTTCGTATGGAGCCCCCCTGGTGACATTGATGAAAAATATATTAATTTGAGGCCTCAAATTAAAAATTTGTGGCCACAAATTATTATTTTGAGGCCTCAAATTAAAAATTCGTGGCCATGAATTTTTAATTTGAGGCCTCAAATTAATATATTTTTCATCAATGTCACTTACTTTCGTACCTTTACACATAACCGGGTATTTCTACTTTTACTTAACTTTTACTGTCCTGTTTTCTTTTTCTTTGTTTTTAGCTTTTTACTCTGTAACTTTTATTATATTTTATGTTGCTTTTAAACTTTTTAATATTTCCCTGTTGCTTTTATGTTTTATGTAAAGCACTTTGAATTACCTTGTTGTTGACATGTGCTATACAAATAAACTTGCCTTGCCTTATGTGAATGCTCCGAGTACTACTTCACCACTGCTGAGGTTATACATGATCCTGGAATTAACAAGCAATCAATAAAACCTCACATTTTGAAAAGAAAGCAGAATTTATTACTTCTAATAATGCTACTCAGCTTGACATTAAATTTATATTTAAAAAAAAGTTGTTTGATTTTATGTTCTGCGTTTCTTCAGCCACTCATTTTAATTATCTCTATGTGCAGTATTTTCCTTGTCAGAGGCTGTTTTTGTTGCTCTAAACCATAATTGTTCAGTCATATCACGAGGCACAGAGTCTTCATGATTTCCTCACTCAGAAAACAAGAATTAAAAAAAAAAAAAAAAGATTGGGACAAAGGCAACATTTAAAATGTTAATGTGCATAAAAATAGCTTTATTTCCAATAATAAATCAGAACCTGCATGCAGAAGCCAATGATTCATTGGCTTCTCCACTCCAATCGGTGATTCACATGTGTTGTTTGTGACATTAAGCAGCAGAACATACGTTTCTCTCCCATGCTCGCAGACCAGACGTGGGGCTGATTACCAATTTACTCCCTCCTGAGGTCAGCTCAGACAGCTGACCTGGATAATATTTAACTCCCCATAAAAGAAGAGAGGACATTATGTCCAAATGTAATCAGGGACTACTCTGTTCGGGTTCAAGGCCAGCTGACACTTGTTGAGACACTAAGGAAACAAGTATCAGTGTTTTCTTGATTACATTAGTTTGTAGGGAGGTGAAAGACCTTGAATCAGAGTCAAGACACATCTATAACCGGGTGGAGGCTCTCGTAGGCCGAGACCTTGAATTTCCAAAACCATTTTGGCTACAAAGAAAATCAAAAATAAGTCGTAAACACCCCCAGGTCTGCTCCTGACAACATGGTTCATCAGCGTCAACATCCCCTGAACAACGAGATGAACGCCGACCACACATAAGCGATCCTTCTACAAAAACAAAAAAAAACATAAATACAAAAGCAAAAAAAACAAAACAATAATAGTCTAAAAAGATAATAGAAACTCTTACAAAATAAAAAGTTTCAAAACTATTTGCCTCTGAAAATCTCAAACTAGTGTATATAAAACTTTTAGAATCACATATACAAC
>JAPMOB010228559.1:0-13120 GCA_029875015.1 Lepomis gibbosus
TTAAGACGCCCGCCTTTGGTGTGAGAGACCTGGGTTCAATCCCCACTGTGTCCCTGAGCAAGACACTTAACCCCTACTTGTTCCAGAGGCGTGTGACCTCTGAGATATATAGCAATTGTAAGTCGCTTTGGATAAAAGCGTCAGCTAAATGAATAAATGTAATGTAAAGTACCATGTAAAAATACTTGTCATTCAATAACGACCTTAAAATTTAATTTGTACTAAGTTTTGAGTATTTGATTTTCACTGCACTACCAATGAGAAAAAATCGTTTAAAGCTAGTTTGGTAAGATAGACAGTAAAAAACTTAAGTGGGCACCATAGAGAAGAGGACGTAGTCATCGTGACATCACCTGTTGGTTTGCTGACTGTCGTTTTGAACCAGAGGCACTGGACGTGACCATATTTGAATAAGACGGTGGACTTAAAGGCTGTGTGCAGAGCTAGCTAGCTTGCTTAGCTAGGTGCATCTGTAATTCACGTTAATGGCTGACCATTTTGTCTAGCGAATAACAGGCTTAAAACTAAATATACTTACTGTGACGGCCGCAGGTTTGGGCCCTCTCTTGTTTGTATCTTGCGATGTTTTGCACCTTTATTCCAGGTAATTGGTGGGCGCATACAAAATGTAGCACTGAATTTTCCCACCTTTTTAACGCTGTCATGTTTACAAACATGTGGCAGCTGATTGGGTAACACTTGAGACACACCCAGCAAATGGGAGAAAAAATACCTCGAAGCCCGTAACAGAATGTTGCACAACATTTCAAGGAAACATGTTCAATCAGAAAACGTTGCAAACCGGTGCAAATGTTTTGAGATTAAACTCGCACCTGGTGTGAAATGTAACACACCTGGGCAGGCGGGGCTCAGGGGGCTACAAAGGAACCTGCTTGATGATTTGACTCTCTTTTCCTGGGCGCCGTTTCAGAAAGCGGGATTGGAAACCCGTTTTTTTACCCAAACAATATCTTGAATATGACCTCTTTTATGATCAATCTGTCATCGATGTATGACAGACCTTCGCACATCGTGTATTTATCCTCAGCCCAGAATAAAATCTACGTCCGTCTTTAGGTAGGCCTATATCGCTGTGACTCTATGGATAGTTGCACTGAAAACATTTACTGTGGGCTACATTACTGCAGTAGCCTAATCACTGTTTAATGTGTAGGCTAACCTATAAAACTGATCAATGAACAGTAATCTTTCATATTGTAGTCGCACTGATTGGAACATTTGTAGTTATCAACTGGAGACGATGTGTCTATTTCTGAGTGAGAATGACTGTGGTGCAGCTGAAACAAACAGGCATAAGTAAAGTTTAAAAGCGAGTTTTTCATTATTATCTGCTGATAGTCTGAACGTGTTTTGACAGCATTAATAAAATACGAAATGAGCAAGATTTTATTAATGTAAAATAGACATCTAAAACTTTAACCTTCTGGGTGTGACTCTGACTTTAAAATCACAGGTTCACGAGTAAACGGTGTCTTATATTTGATCTATAACCTACCTATTTTCATAATCAGGTAGCCGATTGCCACCGGCATTTTCTCCCGTCAGGATACAGCTAAATAAATATAGCCTTCCTATTTAAAATCGAATGTAATGGGCTGTAGCACTTTATCATTCATTCAGGAAATTCCCGTCTGGTAAATGATGAATGAGCAATGTTATGTAGCCTAATAATATTAATGCAGTGATTCTTCTTCCACTCCTTTGTTTTAGAGCCAATCATGGTCCGCGTTGGCAGCATTCATATTTCTAGCTCCACCTGATTAAAATGGAGGCTCTGCCTTTATTTACCCGTTGCCACGGTGAATCGTTGTATCAGAGCTTCATTGATGATGGCTTTTTTTCAACCCCACACACGCTGCTTTCTGAAACAGGGCCCTGGCCTGCCCACTGATTCTGTTTTGTTTGGTTCTTTGTGTTCTATACCCATACACTCCACTCACACATACACTGCGTACATATTGATCTGACAGACACCTACAATTGTATATTTTCTTTATTTACCTATTAAAATATCTAGTATTATTTTCAGACTGTGTTGTTTCCACTTTTGTCACTTACTGCTGAGACAGGTTAAACACACAGAGAAAGTGAACAGCCAACACATAATAAGCTTTCAACGGCAATGGTTAAATTTACACAGTAACGTGGGTACAAGTCACTCTAGCCTGATTGACATGTCGCCATGCTAACAACTTGTCAATCATAGATAATTCCACCCTAAAGCATACTCTGCTTTATGGTCTACGTTCCTCTAAATCGGGCCATAATTTACTAAATGAACATCATGTTGTATAGATGAAGACATGAAACTACTGATTGAGACCATAAACACACCAGGTAAGTTTTTACTGAGGTAATTATTCAGCTGAGAATTAGGGTAATTTTACCATTATTTCTAATGGAAACAGACTTTTATTTGCAACCAGAAGAGTTGCCCCCTGCTGGCCGTTTAATAGAATGCAGGTTTAAAGGACTTCGCGTTGGATTCACGTCTCAGACCGGAAGCTTCCCGCACTGACACATAAAAGCAGATTCAGGATGCAGAGCAAGTTTACAAGAAGCCTTAAATTCAGGAACATGAAGGCAGCTGTCACATTCTGCCTGTGAGCCATGTTTAAGTTTTGCACTCTGTGAGTTTTGGTCAGTTGATTATCTGTTATTTTGGCCTGTTGTGTTTTGGGGTTCTGTCTTATATGTTTGTGTTTATGGTGAGCTCTGCCGTTTTGTTGTCCACTTGGTTCTGTGTTAATCTGTTTTTGTTCTTTTATCCTAGTCTGTTGTCTCTGTTATCTCGTCTCCCTCATCCACTCTGTGTTCTTCATTCTAAGATTTGGGTTTTGCATCTACATTTTAGATTACATTACATTTCTGTTTTGTTCAGTTTAGTTCATTGTGAGTTTACTGATTGATCAGTTTGGTATCTGTTATTTAGTCTGAGTTATTATTCATCTAGTTATTATCTTTCAGCTAGTGTTTAGTGGTGTTTTGGTATTTTCCTTATTTCCATTCTGTTCCTTGTTGATTATTGTCCTGTTTCCTGGTTAGTTCTGTCTCTGCTCCCTACCCCGTCTTGTGTTCTCTGTTTAGCCTTGTTTATTTCATTGTTCATTCGCAGGTTCTGTTTAGCTCACTTTGTACCTCTGTATCCTGCATTTGGGTCTTCCAACCTTCTCAACCACACCCACTTTGTGACAGCAGCCGAAAAACTGATATAGGCAGGGTCAGATGAAACTAATGTGACCCTCACTGTCCACTGTACCTATCAAGACATCAGTGAATCATCTCTCTAATCGTGACTCCGAGGTAGGCTATATTTCATATCAGCTGCCACCAAGTATAAACATCAGAAGACTAGCTAACTGTAGCCTGTTATATTAACATGAAAACCAGCAGGGCTGCTCAGCCTCTCTGAGCCGCTTGTTCAGCTACAATGCAGGTCCCACACAGATAGTCTCACAAAAGAGCAATGAATGTGCTTGTAAAGATAATCAAAGCTCCAGTGGACACTCTCTGTTTCCACTGAGAATCTGACAGCAGCTGCTCATGGCTGGTTAGCTCTGAGTAGCTTCATATGGCTGTTCTTGCTACACTGAGGGGTGGTCAGTCTGCCGTAGTGAGCAGGGTTTTGAGAACAGGGGTGACAAAGACATGTCTGATGATGAGGGACAGTAGCCTATGAGTTAAAGAATTGTAATTTGTAATTGATTTAGAGTGTTTTGTTGAAAAAGTTCAGAATGAAAATTCTATGTTACTGACTTTTTGTCATTATTTTTAATCAAATAATGCTGATACAGTTTTATGCCCACTAAAAATATTTTTGGTTGGTAAATCAAGTTACCTGCCATTGGCAGATGAGCCAACAAGTTAATTTTGGACTCCGGTCTGGTTTCAATATACAGATGAATTATAAGGTTATTTTAAGTTGACTTAAATGTGTAACAGCAGCACAGTTAAACCCTGGTGAAACAAAGGGGTATACTTTATTTCCCTATTTTTGATTTTAATAATTTTGTTATTTCCTATAAAATATATATTTTTTGTTTAGGGTAATCAAATATATTGTATAATATAATATCATTCATCAGGTGTGCATCTTTCACAGTATTCTTCATTGTCCCCCTTAGAGGGAGCAGTGATCCCTTAGAAAGGCACTTTTGGGCCCATTTGACCCCCTCCTGGACAGACTGGACTCAAACACTGCAATGTTAGACAGAATGTTTAAACTGAAACAAAAAGTACCAAATGAATAAGATATTTCACATGTAGTCATGGTAATGGGTTTCATTCATTTACATATGAAATATGAGCCTCACCCTTGACTGGTCAAAGAAAATATGTGAACCTGATTTCCTAACCATACGATATTTTGAGCCCTTACACTCTCACCCATCAGGCCCATGATACTGATCAGCCAGTGCTGGTGAACCAAGGGGAGACATTTATCTACCAACACCTTTTAAATTATTCCAATCTGCAGAAATAACTTCTACCTCCCTCAGTGCCTAGAAGCTTTTAAAAAAAGACTGGTCTCTTGCTGGCTCGGCTCATTCTAATCTACATGGATAATTGCACGACTTGAGGTCTAAATACAGACACAGAGGGCTAGCAGGGTGCCTATTCTTCTCTTAGATAATAACAGTGTGCATATAAATATTCCTGTCACAGGCACTCAGTACATGTTAGAGAATGGGCTGAGGGTGAAGCAAAAGCACATGCAACGAAAGCTATGTTTGCTATTTTAAATTGTGCTAGTTGCACTATGCAGAACCAAAGAGAAAATCCATGGTTATTATTACTGCAGTAATAATAATGAAAAACTCTAACTATCCTATTTATTGTGACTTGTACAAACTACAACAATAGTGTAAAGTCTCTGGCATCTTTTAAACCACTCCTGCCCTTCTTGATTTTCAGTGGGTTATAATTGGTCCCAACAATTAAGCCCATTTTCATTAGACACAAGTTAGTCAGCTTATCACAGGGAATATACAACAGAAAGCTCTGGTAATGCAAATACTGGACAACCTTGCAATACACTAGTGCTTTGCTTTTGTCTTTGGTGTTGGTCAACAATGCTGTTACTCCTTCATGGATATAGTCATTTTGTGCTACAGTGCAGTAAATTGATTACTTTAAAGGATTTAAAGGATAAGCAAACACAGATTTCATCCATTTTGTCCTTACGTCCTAAGACAGATACATCAGCTTTCTTTGTGTAAGTGAACAACACGCTGTTTCCTGTGTCTTCTGACTTAGCTGTGGTTTGTCTGGCTGACAACCAGAAACTCCACACTGCCACTAGACCCCTGCCAGACCTGGCGACAGCAGTGAGATTCAAGACCTGGCTAATTAGGCTTGGACTACACTGGCTCCAGGATCCCACTGGCATAATGATTACCAGTAAATGTAATGAGTGTTTTGCAAAACAAACTGAGCAATAATCAACTCTAACATTGTGTTATTTATTTAAAGGGGTGGTATTATGCTTTTTGCCTTTTCCCCCTCTCCTTTATTGAGTTATATATCTTTTTTGTAACAGGTTTGCAAAGTGAAAAAGCCCAAAGTCCAGCCCAAAGGGAGTTCCCATCACCCACAGAAAACTCTGCTCTGAACCGCTTGAAAACAGCTCGTTTGTAGTCCAGCGCTTCACTTCCTTTACTTGTGACATCACAATGAAAACGCTTAATAAAGCTTGCCAAGCGGCTGGCGGGGTCAGGCACGCCCTCAAACCAAGCTAGTCTGAGAAGAGGCCCTTTGGCTCGACTGGCCTTTGTTTGGGTTACCATTGTAGAAATGTTACCTGTACCTGCTCATGTACCTCATTTCCATCGAGGTTCCAAGCGAGCTGAGGAATACTAAAATGCAGGGGCAGCTTGTTCATTAGGGCGAGCGGGCGACCCACCACCAAGCCGGGAAAGGCAGGGGATATTTTTCCACCACTTTCTACCACACTGTTAGCTAGCTGTGACTGTTTTTGACAGTTTTTCTCTGAATATCGCTGTCCAATCAGCGTGAGTGTTCCGTGGAGTCCCGCTTCTTTTGGTGCGATTTCAGTCTGGTTGTAAATTGCCCAGATCTCTCTCATAGACTTTCATGTAAAGGCAGTTTTTTTCGAGCTGCAGCCGCTGCAATGCAATCTCTATGAGAGGTCTCAGTCTGAAGCGGCTTTGATTTGGATCACGCTACCTTGTTTCTTACGACCCGCCCTTCTCTGCTTCTGATTGGCTAGTAGTCCTTACCTGGGAACTGCGCATGTGCAACTCGCAACAAAGATTTTGTACAAGTAAGATGCATCACTCTGTAGCTCAAGAGCGGAGTGTACAACTCATAGGGTAAAAAGAGGAGCTGCAGCAATGTGCAGTATGAGAAGAAATGGTGGTTTTTGAAAATGAAACCATGTAAATCTGTTCTGGTACACCCCCTAATTAAGATTTTGAACCTGAAAATGGGCATAATACCACCTCTTTAACTCCAACAAAATAAGAACCTAATATTCTTGCTGCATCATTGTTCTCACTGGTATAGCGTTTAAGTTTGTCTATCTGTCTCCCAAAGGTGTGAGAGTCTGAAGGTTAAGTTCATTTTGTTTAACTCTTGAGCACGATCGTCCTTGACTCATTCAACTATTGAGTTTTAGTATTTAATATGTTCTTTATTCAATTCCTGCTCATGGCTGGTTGGCTCTGACCAGCTCCTGCTACACGGGGTGGTCAATCTTTTTTTTAAATGCATTTATTCACAGTTTTAAATGATTATGGCCTATTGATAATCGTTTTGTTAGAGGTATACTCCAGTGATTTACTATAACTAATGCAAACTTCTCACAAGAGAAAGATAAAAAATTTAACAGCAGAGGCAGAGATATTCTGACTTAGTCTCTAAGGTAAAGCTCCAAAATTCGCTGGTTCCTAAACTTCCCACGATGAAAGTCAATAGCATCTTTTATTACCCTCCCTGTCTGGGAATGAGGCTTCAGAGAAGTGGGTATTTACCAGTTTGTAATGCAGGCTTTCTGTGAAATAATTTAAGCCCTCAAGCGCAAGCAGGAGTAACCAACTGAGTAATACTCCTTGTGATGGGAAAACCCACCTTCATGTGTAAAATAGGTGAAATCCCCCTTTTAAAAAAGTAAAGGGTTAGCCTAAATGTAAATATTAGCAAGCCCCAGGTGATTTAAAACCAACAAAATTGTATTATCCATGGATGAACACTCCATTTGGTTGTATCTACTGTTAGCAACAATCAAATGAGGTGCATGTGAGTAGCATATGAAAATGAAATACTGCAAATAAAGTGTGCATGTTCAGTTCAGCGGTGAGATGAGCTAGATGCTCAGGTGGCAGACTAACAGTGTTAAGGTCATGTATTGTGTTCCCTGCTGCTGAGGAAATAAAATTACTGTTTAGAGTGTGAACGGATCAGTACAACAGATAGTTGCCAGCTATGTACTATACTACTCTCTGTGTGGAGGTAGTTGTGGATATGTGTTACCAGCTACGAGCCTCGCTGAATGAGTCTGAGAAACCAGTGCACTCCCAACTACGGTTTGTGCATCTGGAAAAGGTAACACAGGTAAAGCTAGCATATAATTAACTTCAACAACTATTCAATCATTTGAAAGCGAAGCACTCTCGCTGTCTGTCTCTCTCTTTGTGTGCGTGCATGGTTGGGGAGAGGGTCTTTCAAGAATAGTCAAACAGCTCCCTGTGACTAGGATTTTCAGTATATGGTATTTTTGCTTAAAATCACCATCCCTACTCTAGACTGACAACATTTCTTGAAAGCTTCTTAAAACAGTTTAAAAAATGATGCAATTAAGTAGCGAACTGTCTTCAACTAGATTGAGTTTACATTGTGTCTTTGCGTCAGGTGATCTGGAAGCAGGTGTGGTAGAGGAAAATTAGCCTATTTTCAATTACAATTTCTAATAAACAGGCTATTATTTCATGTTGGAGTCAGAGAAGATCAGGGTTTCTGTATGGATACATAGCAATGTTGCAGATTTCAAACAATACCAGAAACACTGACTGCTGCTGTGAACGCAGCGGTCTGGTGATGTGCTGGTTGTGTCTGTTTTTTTTCTCCCTCCATTTGGCCACAAACCTGAGCCAATGATGTGAAAGAATGTGCAGCTACTTTGATGGAGAGCTTAATGGTCTCTGTATTTCATGTGGTACAGGTAGAGGTATATAATGCCTCCCTGAAGCGAACCACCAACTGTGGTGCACAAAATAGCTTTGAAGTGTTTCCAGTAATTGTTCCTGCTTCACACAGAGACGAAAGGCAAACATTTGTAAGACGAAAGATTTTTCTCTTGAAAGGCATATATATGCTGTTTTCTTTTCACATCTTGTGTTAAGATCCTGATTATAAAAATTTGCCTGGATCCTGTGGTCTTGTCTTTAAAGCCAGAAGTATACAAATTGAAAAATGTTTACTCTTACAGGAACTCATGCTCTGCGATTCATCAAACATCTTGCTTATGACACTGTTTGCTGGCTCCATTTGTCTTCACACAGCAAGGCAGAAATTAATGAGTCAGTCCTTTTTACTTTCTGGCACTGATCATCCCAGAGACGTTCTGCAATAAAAGACGGCTCTGCAAGGATATTACTGAGCTTGCATTAAAGACATGGAAGAGAAACTGATTCAAATGGCTAATAAGTAAGTAAAAAGTCGAAACTGTTTGTATGACCATAATTATTTATAAAAACAAATGGTATATCATAAGAAATAATTACAGAGCAGCTTGTACACGATGAGTAGGTCCCAAACTAGTGTTTAATGAAAAATTCACTTTAAAGCATTCTCATAGTTATAATGAAGGAAATTCAGCAATTTCCTTACATACTATTCTTTGGAGAAACCTATTATCGTGCTAATTGATTATTTAGTGATTATTAACATTTTTCTTTTCAACTGAGTTAAACCAGTTGCGATGTACATCTCCTGCTGTTAAAACTTTTGCATTTCACTTTTAAGTCTAGCTTTGTGACTTTTTGTCCACAGAGAAGAACTTTTACCCTTACTCTTAACCAACACTAGCACCATAACTCATTTATTTTACATACTGGATACAACATCTACATCTACCAACTCAATCACTGTGATTTATTTGTTGTTCCCTTTGTTGTCTCTTTTCTATTGAGTGTTTAATTCTTTGTTGGTATGTTTGTCCATCTTGTTTTTCCTTCTATCAGTGTTTTTATTCGATCTCTTTGGAACTACACAAAAATCAAATCAAACTTTATTTATATGCAACTTCTTGAAATACTGCAATACAAAGGGATGCAGCAGGAAATAAAAAAAGTTTTAACTATTTTAGAAAATAGATAAAACAATTTAACAAATAATAGCTACAACACTCAAGTGCACCGCCTCTAGCTGATTTTTGAGCTGCAGTGTGTTTTGAATAGCCTACATACAATAAACACTATTGTGAGAAATTAATTCATACAATACTTTTATAGCACGATCACTGAAAGCACTTTATAAAAGATGTCACATTCACACACTGACACAAGGTGGCAACTGCTCATCAGAAAGGAACAAATCATTCACATACATTCACAACAGTAGGCTTAGGAGCCGGGGATTGAACCACCGACCTTTTGATTAGTAGACGACTGCTCTACAGCTGCCAAACTATCCCTTCAGGGTAAAAAACAAAATGTTGCTACTGTTGGCTTTGAAGTGTCGTGAAACAGCCACCTGGTTGAGGTGAAAAAGTCAAACCACCATCAAACGATCATCATTATTACCATACAGTGCAGGCAGCATATCTGCAGTCACCATTCACATTTTGATTATTTATTCATAAATATGTATTAATTACAAGTTTCATGAAATAATAATGGCCCCAGTTCAGAAGAGGATTATGTTGCTGTGGTCCTGAGAAGTTTTGATGTTTACCATAAAAGTAGTTCAGCACTGAGATCCATTTGAACCGTAAATTCAAGATGACCAGCTGTCAGCCTCAACGAAAGAGCAACAAAAAGAGCCACACACTTTTCAAATCGACCTTTTTAAAAGGGGAGAGTGTGGCAGTTCTGGATGATTTAAATCACCACCAATGGGCAAGAATGGGGCAGGCATTTCTTTTAGAGGTAAAAAGTAAAATATCACTAAAGCCAAGCAATAATTTAGTAGTGTTGTGACTCGTGTGAAAATTGTGACAAAAGCCAAGTGAGATGTGTCCTCTTAAAATAATAAAGTATAAAGTGGGGCACTGCTGGTGTCATATATACATATTTGGATAAAATTGATTTAAAAAAAGAATAATGTTTGACATTTAAACAGGAATGCCCCCCTTAGGTTAGACATGGAAAATCAGGAGAACCTCACTAACTCTGGCCTAAAAATCCAAGATGGCTGCTCTGAGCACCCAAAGCTGTAGTACTGTTGATCACACTTCTGTCTTATTTGTTTCTCAGTAAATCAGTTGTACAAACAGTACTGTCCAACTTATATATGGACATGTTGCTACAGTGTTTGTATGTGCAAAATACCGCATAATGCGTTGTTATCAACTGGTATTGCAAGCTATGGCAAGAGGCGTCCATCTTTTTTTTCCAATTTAAATCTGTTGTTGTACTGGAACGTGGTCAAATTGAGCATGACTTCCGAGGTAAATGGAACACAGAATTAAACTGTATTGTAAAGAAAATACTAAGCTTATAGTGCAAAGTAAACAGAATTAAAAGTTTACATTAACATGTATCATTGTGTGCATCAACACATGACTTACCACCTTTCTACTTGGCATACAAAAGAAAAGGCTATAAAATAAATGTTACTCAGTATTATTGGAGATCATTACTGCAGCTTAAGAGCAAAAGCAGGGTGAATGTGTGTGTGCTCATACATAACCATTGTAATTGTGTCACCCTGTGATGAATGAGACATTTGAGGCAGGGAACAGTAATTTTATATTTTCAGTTGTTTTACATTATTCTATGCATCCTTCACAGTAGTCTAAGAAGAGTGTGTAAACTGATGCAGTCCTTATCACATGTTCATTCACACATCATTGCAGGTTTGATGGACAAAAAAACAATACTCCACAATCATTTCAGTTGATATTATATCTGTATAAATGTTTTGTTTTCAGTCTGCATTTACAAGGTACATGGTTGTTAATTAGTCATTATACAGCACAAGGCCGCATAATGAAACAAAATTTGTAGTTGCTTCATGCTACACACACAACATATAATAAGGTGTAGGCCTATATTAAATATTATACCATATAAAATAAAATAAAACAATACATACAGTTATTTATATACATATATAGATACATGTATACACATTTTTTTCATTTGCATCTGGGGTGAATGTAAACAGCAGCAATAAAGATGATAGTATGAAAGTTTCATCTTCACAATAAACATTTAGGAAACAGTCCATCTTGACTGCGTTTGAGAACCTAGCACCATCGATGTAAAACACAAAATGCACCTTCTCTCATCTTGCTGGAGTCTTGAGCTGACAGCTCAGAACATGTCCCACCTGCCAAGTGCTTGATCCGGGATGTTGATGGCGCAGGTCTCTGTAACGATGTGGGCACAGTCTCTGAATTCCGTTGTCTGAAAAAGTCAGTATGAGTCCCATTTTATCCAGACCAGCTCTTTAGGAGCAGAATTAAGTTCACAATTAGCAGAATTAAGCAAATTATATTGGCTACTGCTGGCCAGTAGTCACTGAGACCAGTGATGGTTGGGTTTTTTGGTGGATTGCCTATGGTGGAGGACTTGGTCTGAGACTGTTGAATATCCTTCTGAAGACTCCAGCCAGCTGGTCTGCACAGTCCCTCAGCACACGTCCAGAAATGCCATCAGTTCCTCTGCCAGTAAGGCATCACCACTGGCAGCTGCAAGGTTGGTCCTGTAGTTGGTGATATGCTGGACTCCCTGCCTCACCTGCCTGCGGCTGTGGCTGTTCAGGTGGTCCTCAATCCTCCTCCTGTAGTCTGACTCAACGTTTCGGGTGCCTCTCTTCGGGTTGGCCCGTGCAGCGCTGTAGAGAGCCATGTTGCCTGACCCAAAGGCAGTGTTCCTTTCCTTTAGCAGCTGCTGGACCACTCTGGTCATCCAGGGGTTCTGACTGGGATAGACCTGAATGTGTATCTCCACTGTAACAATATCAGTGCAGTTCCTGATGTAGCACAGTACAGTGTCTGTGCAAACCTCTATGTCTGATTTCAAATATTTCCCACTTGGTGCTGTCGAAGCAGTCCAGGAGCTGCTGAGATGCTTCATCAGGGCGAGCCTTAACAGTCTTTGTGATGGTAAGAGCAGGGATTAAAAGCAGTGACAAGTGGTCACACTGGGCCACGTGTGGTAGTGGTCTAGCTCAATAGCCCAGCTCTGGAAATCTGGAATTATGATATAAATATTAACATTTAAAAATGTAAAGCTCTCAATAAAAATGTGAAAAGATAGAAGCTTTCAATAAATATTTTTGAAGTGCGTGTTTAATGTCAAAATTGTAACTCTTACCCTTAAAGTTTCAGTGTGTAAGTTTAGTGGCATCTAGTGGTGAGGGTTGTGAATTGCAACCACCTCTCCAATCTACCACTGCTCCATAATCTTTCAAAGAGCATAGGACAGCTACGGTGATTGACGTAGCACAATAGGTGTCTCTTCTGAGACAGCAGAGAGCAGCCGGTCAAGAAATGAGGTTTCTTTAGGTATATTTATTAAGAAATATTTACTTGATTATTCAGTAAAACCATATGTTATTGCGACTTGGCCACTGACAGATAACATGGAAAAGAGCCAAGCCAAGAGTGTGAAACACTGTCACGGTTTCTAAACCACAGTCCATCATAAACCACACATTAAATAAAGTTTATACTAGGGATGAGCGAGTACAGCATTATCTGTATCTGTATCTGTTAACCATATGAATTATCTGTGTCTGGTCTGTATCTGTACTCGGAATGGGCGGGGCTTAACCAGGAAGTGGGTCGGGTTGTCTTGAAAGGGGGCGGGGCTTTAACAGTATGTTATTTTAGACATGCAATTTATATGGGTTGATCAGAAATTGTTATATTTATTGCTGATTAGAAAACTATTTACATGACAGCATCAGCATT
>JAPMOB010228560.1:567-19158 GCA_029875015.1 Lepomis gibbosus
GTTCACCCGTGTGCAGAACTGGTGGGGCATCTGTACTGCTCAGATGTGTCAGTTATTATGTATTTGTAGGCTATAAAGCAGAACAATAAGGAGCACTACAGACGCTTGCTGGAGATGGTGACAGAGAAATACAGCAAAAGCCAACCACTACCATTCAACCAAACAAAACCGCAAGAGTGAGTATAACCCCATTATTCATGTGGAGATTTGGGAAATTTCATCATCCATTTAATAACATACACTCGAACATGAGCTGATTGGTCTTCTCATATTCTTTTCTCCTTTTTCTCGCAGTGAGTTGCTGTCACACGGTGATCACAAAACTGCTGCTTCAGGAAAAGCCTTTGAATCAGTGCCAAGGAAGATGGGATACACAAGTAAGCGGTCTCTGTACCTTCTTCTGTGCTGAAGAAACTGATCTGAATCTGCAAATGTTTTTGCTTTATATGGGTAGTTTTAAGTGACTCTTTTATTTCTTTAATTTTAGAGTTGCAGGTAATTAATTACCTCCTACTTGTTTGGGGCATTGTTTTTAACAGATGTGACAGATGCGTTAAATAAATATCCATTTTCCTATTACACAGTCAACTGATTAAAACAAGGTTGAAATATGTCTCGTTAATATGTTTTAATGAATCTACTCTGCCCGACTGAAACTCCTTTTTGAACAGCTGCTCCAAGTGTGTTTACATGGAGAAATGTGTCTGCAACCAAGGACAGGTAGGTGTAGCATGTCTGCATATGTGTGTGTGTGTGTGTCATTTGTGAATTCTGATTGTTTAACTTACTAACTTCTCGATGATTCATCTCCAGGCATGGTAACTTGACCTTTAGTAAGACGTTCAATGGAGCCTTTGAGGACACACAGCCTGTTAGATGTGCAAAGGTAGTCATTTCTCTGGCTCTCGTGACATGTCAAGCCACTCATGAAGTTATAATTGTATTAATGTATTGTTTCTGTAATATGTTGGAGCAGAAACAGGGAGCAGAGTTGGACCTTTCTACAGAAGTCGCTACTCGCCTCAATCTAGAGGACAGAGAGACTCCTGCCGTCAGTCTCCCTGACACACATTCTGCACATACAAGGCACAGCGATGAGGACATACCTCGGCTGACCAAGGTGAGATTAGCTAGGAGTTAGGTGTAATCACTGTGTTGAAGAAAGCATGGATACAGTTAGTTTCATTTCATGTATTCATTGTCTTTGTGTGTAGGAAATGGCTGCAGAGGTGAGTTGTGCTCTAGCTCAAAGTGATCCCAACCGGGTTCTAAGTGCGGCATTCAAACTTCGCATCACACAGAGAGACTTGGCCACACTGCAGGAAGGAGGCTGGCTCAACGATGAGGTATGTACTAAGGCTACATCAACACTACTTTGTGTTCATTTTAAAACCCAGACCTTTTGCTACATTTGTGCCTCCTGTCCAGACTAAAACGGCAAATCCGAAGACCTAAAAGAGGGAAGTTGCTGCTGACCCCATTTATGTTTTAAAACTCTTGGGTAGAGGATTAGTGCGGACAGGTGAAAATGGAGGACTTTAAAAATGGTGACTAAGTCACTCACATTTGGTTGAGTCTCATCAGTCATGCAAAGCAAAAACACAATGCTACTGACAGTGTTTTGGTTTTGGTATTTTTATTAAAATATATTGTACTGTGCAAATAACACTTATACACTTGTACTGTACATGTCGCCGCTGTATTTGCTCTGTTAGAACTCCTGGTCTGTTTTCTGCCATTAATGTTGCTTTGTATTCTCATTTTACTTTCAGTAATAATTCCACCTCGTTGTCAGTCCAGGCCAAAAAATCTCTGGTGTGGTTCTTTGTCTGTAGTATTACTTTCTTATTTTGCTAAATGTCCTGCAACTGCAGAGTAGACAATCAGCTTCATGTTTACATCGGCACGCGCATACCCAGTGTACGTGAATGACCACTAGATGTGTGTTTTCAGTCGTTTTAATATAGACTGATATCAGTTCTGATACGCAGCTATAACACTGGTGTGGATGGAGATTGTTTTCATTTTAAAACTTGGTAGTGTGGATGTAGCCTAAGAATGTGAAGACAGTTTTAAGTAGGTTTAGTCATTAAATTCTATGAAATACTATCATACATACTTATTTACGTCTATGCCACTATCTGCATACTGTATCATACATACAGTGCCAAAGCTACCAGACTGATCGACTCCATGCTACGGCGCATTGCTGCAGTAATTCAGGCAAAAGGAGCCCCAACTAAGTATTGAGTGCTGTACATGATCATACTTTTCATGTTCATACTTTTCAGTTGGCCAACATTTCTAAAAATCCTTTTTTTGTATTGGTCTTAAGTAATATTCTAATTTTTGGAGATACTGAATTTGGGAATTTCATTAGTTGTCACTTTTAATAATCACAATTAAATGAAATAAACATTTAAAATATATCAGTCTGTGTGTAATAAATGAATATAATATGCAAGTTTCAGTTTTTGAATGGAATTACTGAAATAAATCAACTTTTTGATGATATTTAACCATTCTAATTATATAACCAGCACCTGTATATAAGGATCAAAGACAATTATCCGGTTATTGTGATACACTTTCAAGGGGTGCAGGTCACTCGATGAGTTGTGTGCTCTTTGGGGGCTCTGCAAGAACCCAGAAAGCAATTTATGTGTTTTATGTTAATTATTGCCATTAAATAATTTTAAAAATTGCTATTTGTTGAAGTTTTGTTAGATTGGTAAACACATCTTCTTGTTCAGTAATATATTATTTATATAAGTGTTTCATCCCGTTTGTGGTGTTGGAGCCTCCGCTGCTTCCAATGAAAATGTTGAGTGTATCCATGGAAACAAAGGTTGAGTGACCTGCTTTTTCAAATTAGCATTGCAAAATGTGGTTAATACAGCTGATACTTAGTACCATGTGAGCATTCCTCTTACTATTCTGTTTATACAATATTGTGTTGGTGACAACAAAGTGACTAGTGAATTACTGTGGAAATCTCTCTCTCATCTTGTTAAGGAATCAGCCCCCCCCCCTTTTCTTAGTGAAAGCCTAAGGCAACAGAGATAATGACTGGAATCATATATAAGATATAATGCATGCATTGAAGACATGTTGACGTTTGACCAATGTCTATTTTTAAACATGTATTATATTGTGTTTATTTTGTTTCCTCTAACAAAGGTGATTAACTTCTACCTCTCCCTGGTCATGGAGCGGTGCTCCAGCGAGACAGCAGGATTAAAAGTCTACGCGTTCAGCACTTTCTTCTTCCCTAAGCTGCGGGGTGGAGGAGGTGGGCAGGCAGGAGGACACACTGCTGTGAAGCGCTGGACCAAGGCTGTCGACCTTTTCCTCTACGATCTCATCCTGGTCCCTCTGCATCTGGGCGTCCACTGGGCAATGGCTGTGAGTCAGAAGCATAAGTCTAGATTTATTATTCGTGCCCATGTTTCCTTCATTGTATTTTTGGGGAGGGGTATGGGGGGGGGTTATACCTGAAATAATTTGTCACTTTAAGATTGTAAGTATTTCTTCTTTGTTGATCAGTGTCAAATGTCTTGCATGTTTTAACCTTTTTCCTCTGTGACTCTCATTCTAGGTGATTGATTTAAAGTCAAAGACAGTGAAGTCATATGACTCGATGGCCCAGAGACACGATGACATCTGTAGTCTTTTATTGTGAGTCCTCATTGTACTCTTGAGCTTCAGTTATCTGGCCATTTTAAGTGCTTTTTCCATGTATTGTCCTGTTAATGGCATCTTTGTGCTTATTTTCCAGACTGTACCTTAAAGAGGAGCACAAAATAAAGAAAGGCAGAGAGCTTGACAGCCCCAAATGGACTATTGGAAGCTTAAGGGCCTCTGTACGTCAAACTTAGATGAAGGACATATGACTAAATTGAATTTATTTATTTTTTCACAATGAGACTAATGTTTTGTACACTGTTCATGCCTCTATAGGAGATTCCCCAACAGAAAAATGGCAGTGACTGTGGTGTTTTTGCCTGTAAATATGCTGACTATATCGCAAAAGGAAGGCCTCTCTCCTTTAAACAGGTATTCACCTAATAATATAGTATAATAATTTGTTTCATTTCGTTTTAACATTTTTTATATAAATACTGAAAGTAACATTTGCCTCCTCCTCTACAGTGCCACATGCCTCTCTTCAGGAAGTTAATGATTTGGGAAATCCTCAATCAGAAGCTGCTATAGGGGATCGCAACTATCTCCATTTACTGCCTAATAGCAGCGACTTCCTCAGTGTGAGCAACACCTGTGTACAGTAACATGGTGAAGAAAAATAACTGAATGGGCCAAAGAAGTGGACTTTACTGACTGAAACCTTACCCAGTCTAGCTGTTCTGGTCTGGAGAAATCAAACACTATTCTTAAAAGTTGGTTATGTTCCTTTTCCCAGCTGGGACGTATTAATATTTTGTAATCTCTGAGTTGTAATTGGAGACATTATCAGGATGCGAGAAGTGTGTGTGTTACACAAGCTTTGGCACTACTGACTGAATTTTTTTTAAGTGACTTTGGAATGTTAGTTTTACTGTTTGAATTTCTGCCTGAAGTGCCTTCTTCCCACTGACCCTGAACTAAACCTTTTCTGTTGTATATTTTGGGAAATTATTTGGTCACATACAAATTAAAAGTCAGTTATGTGGAGTTTGTCTCAGAATTAATTGAATTAGATTGTTGCAGGTCAGTGTTATTTTGATGTCATTTGGATGTCCCCCTCCCAACTGTGATCATCAGAGAGGACAGCAAATTACTACAAAGCTATTTATGAAACGCAATCTTCAGAAATACAGACAATGAAAATCAAAATACCTCTTTTCCAGTCCCTTTTTCAGAAAGAAAAATGCATGGTTGAGTGCTTGTAGTATGTTTGTTTTGCTATTATATATATTTATGACTTGACTGGATGAGAAAGTGTTTTTGGAATGTGCATAGTTTGTTTTTTCTCCACGAGTGGAGCATAAATAGTTGTTTCCTCATATGTAACATAAGGCGCTGTTAGGATTGTGAATCTTTTCCATGAGCATACTGCAAGAGTCTTAGGGCTATTACATTGGCTTACAGTATAGTATACTGCATAGCAAACTACTGTACATGTGCATGTTTAAGTTCATGCTTTAAAAATGTGATTTCTGTAATAAAGTATTCCATTTTTTAAATCGGAGTTTGAAATATTAAATGATTCATAGGGTACTACTAGAGGATTCATCTAGAGCTGGTTGGTATTACCTAAAATCTATTAGATTGACCTTTATGATTACTGACTGCATTTACTGTGTATGAGCAGCAGTCACTCAAAACACAGGTGCCACACTTTAGTATTAATTGATGCCATGATTAATATTTAGACCCAAGTGGTTTAACAGAAGAAATTAAATAATTATTTAGTGTTATTATAACATGACAGTAACATGCCATTAACCTGCAGTAAAAGGTGCATCTTTGTATTGCTTACAATGGCCCACTGTGTATTTGTATTGTTATTGAAAGTAATAAATATAAATAATAAGCCATATACCCATACTTTTAAAGTAAATAAAAGGTTGGCACAAAGCAATGTGAAGTCCCAAGTTCTTACTAATATGCCAGTGCTTATCGGGAACAGCTGTATGTCTGAGTCAGCTATATCTTTTAGTCAAACAGCTTATATGTCAACTTTTTTGTTATCGTTTTGTTAAAATAAATCTATGTAGGAGCCCTGTAGAATGTGCAGTATCCATGGAAGATATTTAAAATAGCCAGGTATCAATACACGTGAGTGCCAACATGCAATATGTTTGGACAACACAAATCCAAACTCTGGAGTGCACAAGTAAATAACTGCCAACTTGTTTTGTTTTTCTTTTACACATAGGTTGATAATTATTTTCTAACTTGCATACTTATACCATAATTATATATTGTTTTAAATCTATTTATATCAACTGTATGCTTATGTCTAGCACCTAATCACGAATATTGGCAATGAAGCGCTTTCTGATTGAGACGACGCTTTTATTGTGAAAATCAGACCGGAACAGGACAACGACCTCTCAACGTTTCCAGAGTTAGCTCGTTCAGATCAAACCGGTTTGCTTTGCGGTAAATTCGGCATGAGATGAGATTAGATTAAATCAGTCGTTAAAGCCAGTGTATCACATTTTATACACACATCTGTGTAGTTACAGTAATATGAGCGACAACGAGAAAGATTTCAGGGAGCAGGTGAGTTATGATCATAAGTTAAGAAAATACCTGTTTGAAAGACGTTACGCTTGCTAAGGTTAGCTAGCTAACTTCACTGTTAGCTGCGTTTGTAGGTCGGTTAATGGAACAAATTTCGAAATTGAGGGAAGTCTGTTCTATACAAGGATAATAGCAGCGAGTCTGGTGAGTAACCAGAAGAGTACTTAGTGTATTTTAGTTCAATGTTTAAAACGATAGTCGCAATGTTAGCTAACGTTGCAGCATGCGGCCTACAAAGCGTAACGTTAGCAGACAGGAGATGTGGCCGCCGCCTGGCCATGCTACTTTCATTTTACCGCTAATTTGCTCCTTAACTTTTAGGTAACGTTAATCTATTGAAATATTGACTACTAGTTAGCATTAAATAAAAGTGACTACTAGTCAATATTTACCTTACATATTTGACTGTTCAGCTAGTATAAATCGGTGACGTTATTTTAGGACCAATCTCAGGAGCATTTCAAGCTAACATTAACGTGTATTCAGCTAAATTAATCTATGTTGTTTCCCTGGTTTTGCTGTTTTTCTTTGTACCTTTTGGTTCTTACAGAAACCAACATGCCTTACCACCCTGTTTGTTCTTTGTTAAGGTTGAGGTTGGAAGAAAGAAAAAGGCGGAAGACGTTTCAGATGTGAAGTTGTTAATATTTGAAGCTGATGGTGTTGATGCATGCTAATGTATTGGATGCTGAAAAGAAGCGATCAAGATCTGTCCCCACTACTAGTGTTGTAATGGCAGATGGTAAATGGGGGAAGAGGAGGAAAAAAGAAGTCATAATGTCAAACAGAAGAAAGAAGAAATGAAGGGTTGTTTTGAAGTAATGAAGTTAAAGAAGTTATGAAGTTAAGATCAGAAGTTTACCAGGGTATGAGTAATTTCCTAACAGCCTGCTATGTTATTACTCTATTTCATCCTGTTTCTTTCTCTTAAGCATGCACATTTTTTTTCCTCTCTTGTCAGAAACATCACTGACCAATCCCATAATACATTTTTAAGATTAATTATTTGCAATTTGTATTTAAGCTAAATTAACTAAATTTTTGTTGCAATGTGTGACCTTTTATATAATAAAAATTTAAATATTTTGTGTCAAACCTGTTAAACACCAGAATGTGGTGAACTCCTGAAAGGGGCATGTAGAGGGCAATCGCAGTTACCTCCTGGCCCTTTTTTTGTTGTTTGTCACACATTTGGCTTTAAAGTGTTTCTTACCTTAGTGTTTGGTCTGTCCAGGACTCACGGCCTGGCTCAAGGAGTGCATCCCCTCGGGGCTCGGCAAAGTCCACCAGCCGCTCACCAGCACGCTCCAAAGATGGCTCCCGCCGTTCCAGGTCCAGATCGCGTTCTCGGTCCAGATCCAAATCCAAATCCAGGTAGGACGGGTATCTGTTCTCGTTTGCACATGATGGTGTTTTCATCATTAGGTTGCGACACATGGGCATAAAAACTACATTTCTGAAGCTGTTGAGTGCGTGAGACAAGTATAATACAATTATGCACTGACATTTAAGTTTGTCTATCCTCAGGTCCCGTTCCCATCGAAGCTCACGCAGGCACTACTCCCGATCTCGCTCTCGTTCCCACCGACGCCGTTCCAGGAGCCGTTCTCGTAGCTGGGAGTACCGCCGGCATAGGAGCCATAGCCGTTCCCCCATGTCAAATCGTCGCAGACACATTGGCAACAGGGTATCTGTTTAATTATCAGTTATTTTCTGTTTATATATTTCATGTTGACTTCATGTTTGAAGATAATGAGTAAAATCCCTTAATCTGAAATTTGGGAATTTCACAACAAAAATATTTAAAATGTAAGTCATATTTAATTCCAAATAAAATCTTGCATATCAAATCATTCTTCACTCAAATTCCATTTAACTGTCACATGATAAATACAAAGTACTCTGATTTGCTCAGAAGTACAGGATTTCTTGCAGTTTTTCGGCAGGTCAATGCTCACAATATTTTTACAGTCCTCTTTTTACTCTTGCAGGCCAACCCAGACCCCAACAACTGTCTGGGTGTGTTTGGACTGAGCCTGTACACCACTGAGCGGGATCTTAGGGAGGTTTTCTCAAAATATGGCCCTCTGAGTGAGGTCAACATTGTGTATGACCAGCAGTCGCGTCGATCAAGAGGTTTTGCATTTGTCTACTTTGAAAACTGTGAAGACTCCAAGGAGGTAAGGATAACATGTTTATAAAATACATTTATAATGTTTACTCTTTACTCTTATTACAAGTATGTGAATAGTTTGGGGTTTTCATGTTAAAATAAGCAATTTTAAATCTCACTTTAAGCTCTGGTTACTTGTGATGGGTGATTTATTTATTTATTTATTTATTGAGAAAGAGTAGAGTAGCGTGTTTACTGACACTAGAAGAAGACTGAAAGTGAAATGTAACTTTTTTGGTAGCGCTTATGCACAAGACTTGAGTGTGACTTAGCAGTGACATCATTATATTAATGGGTTCAGTGTGGGTTGAAAATGCACCCAGTTGATAAAGTCTTACACATCTCTTTATTAAAGAGGTTTTGGTCTCTAATTAATTGGAAACAGGGTGAATGAATTTTATTATCTTATTGGAAGTCTACTTCAATCTGTGTTGTGTGTTTTAGGCCAAGGAGCGTGCTAACGGAATGGAGCTTGATGGGCGCAGGATCAGAGTGGATTTCTCTATTACAAAACGAGCCCACACTCCCACTCCTGGAATCTACATGGGACGTCCCACATAGTGAGTCTTTCTTAACCAGGCAGCTTTGTTTTTTAACAGCAGGGGTATTTTTCTAAGGCGATTGTGTGTGGTGTCTCTTAACGTCTCATTAAACGTCTCATTTCTGTGTTTTACAGCGGTGGTAGCGGTGGTGGTGGCGGTGGTGGTGGCGGTGGCAGTAGTAGTGGTGGTTCATCGCGGCGTGCCTCGAGGGACTACGACAGGGGCTACGACAGAGGCTATGACAGAGGTTATGACCGTGACTATGATCGCTATGATGACCGAGAATACAGATCATACAGGTGAGTTATTTTTCCTGTACACATTTTGGGCCAATATCTCATTTGAGTATCATATAAGTGCACTTTTACTTTTTTACTATTATTTAAATAACAAAAGTAAATATGGCTGAAAGATGCCAAATTTCTTTCAAATAAAATGTGATCTAATTCAGCTTTTAAAATTTTATTCTCAAATAATTCTAGTTCACTGAGTAATCTAACCATGTGTAACTTTAAAGACCTCAAATGAAGTTTTGTGGTTTTGTTTTTCCCCTAACAGACGCAGATCTCCTTCTCCTTACTATAGCAGAGGGTACCGCTCACGATCCCGGTCACGGTCCTACTCGCCACGTATGTTTAAACTATATTACATTAGACTGCAAGGATTGGAATATTTTTATGTGTTAATTATGTAACCTTCACACATATTTTGTCACTGTAACACTTTAGATTATCTGTATAAATGAAGTCTGGCACTTAATCTCTTACCGTGTCGTGTTTTTCACAGGTCACTACTGAGCAGCAAGAGAAGAATCAAAGACAGATTCAGTGTTATTGCTTGGATGCTTGTCTTTTGTTTTGTTTTTTTGACCACATTGTGTATGTGATAGGCTTTGTTTATGTATTAAAGGATTAAAACAGTTATCCTAAAAATCCAGCCTGTCTGAGCCACACAGTGTCAGCTGTTAGTTAATTGTTACCAAATTTGTAGGAAGAAACGTGTAAAATGTGTTTTTAAAATGGCAGAACAAAAGTTCTAAGACATGGGCAGTTCTCTGGATCTGCATGAAAAATGTGTCACTTATTCATTGGCTAACTTTTCTCATCACTTAAGATATGTGAAGCCCTTTCTGGTTATCCTTCTAATACCAAACAAACAGGAATCGAAAAGTCAAACCTGTTTGGCGGCGATAATTGGCTTATTCGTGCTTGGCTCGACCGACTTGTTTTTAAATGAGCAGGATTTTCTGTGGCAGTTATATTACTATTTCTCATTTTGCTGTTTGTATGTGGTTTCTTAAACTCTCAAGATCCTAGTTTGCTCTTTGAAATGTTTTAAAAGCTATGGGTTTTTGTTGTTTTTTTTTAAAATTTGGTCTTTTTCCAGTAAAAATACTCTTGTGTGTGTTTGTATATAAGCAATAAAAAATTACTTTGGTCATTTGCTCTGTTGCTTAGTAATGGTGTGTAGTATACTGTAATGGTCACATTGCCCCATGGAATTAGAGGCAGGAATGCTGCAGGTGTTGTACCATGAAGTCCCATCAAACATTTGGAATTATTGTTTTGTTTTTCTTGAAAGAAATAAAATATTACTGCTTGGATTTCACACATGCACCCTCATTCGATGTCAATCATCTTCCATAAGCAAGCCTTTTGTGAAATGAGCATTTTAGAATGTCATTTAAATGTATTGAATGAAGCAATTCATCCTGGATACATCAATCAACTGTGGTAGTTTAACGTTTGGGAATGGATATACAGCATATCATACAGCATTGGTCTGATTGCCTTCAGGCTGCCCATGTACTCTGATGTTGTGTTAACGTCCCACCCGACAACTTGCTTTCTCCCAAATATGGGGTGTTATGTTTTGGTAAACGTTGGGCAGTTTTTGTATTAAGATGGAAAGTTTGTTTTGTAACAACAGGATTTATGTTTCGACGAAAGGAGAAAGGTCAACAGTGTTTAAACGAATGAAAATGTGTAAAATTAAGCAAATGTATAAAAGGTTGTTTCATACCTTTACTACACTCCATACACTCCTGCTGGCATCTCAGAGGGGAGGAACTAAGACGCTAGGAAAAGGAATCGGGGATGTACAAACTGAGAAATAAAGGCCCCAAGGTATAATATACATTCATGATTGTATTATGCATGTTCATGAACGCATCTATAAAATGGCGACCTTTTGCGAGTAATTCACTACGGAAAGGTATGCAGTAAAGTAAACTGTAAAGATATACCCGTTTATTCACAAATGTTAAAGCCGCAGAAGACTACAAATGCATTACAATAAAAATGATAACATCAAAAACTTGATTTAATTCAGTTTTGTCAGTTAGCACCAGCACACCTCTGACATGCCGTGCCAGCGCTCTCTTTCCGACCAATCACACACCGCCTATGTCAAAACACTTCCGTTTTGCTCTCCAACTTGCCTTTCCGCCGGAGTGGCTGGTGTGTCCAGATAGCAGAGGAGTGAACACCACGTAGATCATAGACTAAAACAATACATAAAGGTACTTAAAGATACGCTTTCTCAGCTTAATAACTTTCTGACTATTTGGAATGACTGGAACATGCGGACATAAGAAAATCTGTTCAGCCATATTCTGGCTAACAGGAGTGGTTTCAGTGAGCCACTAGCTAACGTTAGCATGCTGTGTTTGAATGACCATAGGACTGGGGCTGCCTTTACTTGTTTCAGTGGAGCTAGCTCAAGAGGACTGATAAATACCATGACCTAGCGTGTAGTTGGATAGAGGTGTTTTTACAAAAAAGCCTTGCTTTGTTTACATACTTTAACGGGGGGTCATGTCGTTACTAGCTTGTTGTTACTCTTGCAGATGCCCCCAAAAAAGGGAGAAGCCCCGAAACAGCCTCCTTTGATTGGACGATTTGGAACCTCTCTGAAAATTGGAATTGTGGGATTACCTAATGTCGGGTATGCACATGTTTTTAAGTAACGTGTATTTGCATGGATGCTACGTGAGTGAGTAAACAAATTGTTGGATTCATTATTCAGGTTTGATGATTGCACTGCTGTTGACACTCTCCTGACTCTGTCCACTATAGGAAATCCACCTTTTTCAATGTGCTGACAAAGAGCCAGGCCGCTGCAGAGAACTTTCCCTTCTGCACAATCGACCCAAATGAGAGCAGGGTACCTGTTCCCGATGAGCGTTTTGATTTCCTCTGCCAATACCACAAACCAGCCAGGTCTGTGTGTTTGACCATGTTTCCTGCAGGGCTGCAACTAACTATTATTTTCATTATCGGCTAATGGATTAGTTGTTAGGTCCTATCAGTGTTTCCTAAAGGCCCAGATGACATCCTCAAATGTCTTCTTTTGTCCACAAACAAAATATATTCAGTTTGCTGTCATAGAAGCGTAAAGAAACCAGAAAATATTCACATTATTACAAGCTGGAATCAGAGAATTTGTTGTTTGTTTTTTTTAAAGTTAAATTGATGTCTAAAAGCTCATTTGTATCACTGACTCCTTGTCTGGCTGTTTTTGTCTCTTTAGTAAGGTTCCAGCTTTTTTAAACGTTGTGGACATTGCTGGTCTGGTGAAGGGAGCTCATGCAGGACAGGGACTTGGAAACGCCTTTCTCTCCCACATCAGTGCTTGTGACGGCATCTTTCACATGACCCGTGAGTTGTCTTTACCTGCCTGCAGCTGCTGTGTAGTAATAACTGAATGGACAGGTGTTAGGCGGGCAAGTTAAGAGCCATTAGTACACTTCATAAAGGGCAAAAAAGGCCCATTTGAGGAATTCACTCATGTTGTGCCTAGGGCTGGGCGATATGGCCAAAAATGTTATCCCGATAAAAAAAAATTGATATTGATAATTATCATGATAAATGTCAAATCATTATTTCTTTAAAGTTTAAAGGTTGATCTTTGATCCTGACTGAAAGTTGAAGAAACCAGATGAATAATGGTGCTTTTACATTTTTTTTATGGTCAGAACATGACAAATACTTGATGCCAAGCAGTGGATAACTTAACAAATCTGAGGTAGATCATTCAAAACAATTAAGATCAAATCTTTTTTTAACAAATATGCGTGAGTGTAAAATTAACTAAATTTGTTTTAGTCCCTTTTCCTCAACAAAATAATTATCTTTATAGAATTAATTAAATCAAACATTTATTGAACATTTGTTATATTGTTATTGAGGAAAATTATGTTACTAAAATTATCATTATTGCTTTATTAATTATGATAAATACTTTATTGTACTGACTAGAGAAATTCTCAAAAGCATTTCTAGATTTTAGGTTTGCACAAATTCATCGAAAAGTCTTGAAAAAAAAATTGTGTGTGGTCAGAAGATATGGACTGGACTTTTGGGGGTTTAGAAAGTAAACAGTTATCTTTTTAAATGGCTGAAATTTGCCTTTAATAATGTTGGAAGGCTCTCTGATTTCAAATTGTGTGCATATTTGTAACAGGCTTACTGCATCTGTCACTGTTGTGTCTTTTAGGCGCGTTTGACGATGAGGATATCATCCACGTGGAGGGTAACGTTGACCCAGTGAGGGACATTGAGATCATCCATGAGGAGCTGCGACTAAAGGACGAGGAAATGATTACTCCAGTCATAGACAAGCTGGAGAAAACTGCCGTGAGAGGAAGTGACAAAAAGCTAAAACCAGAATATGTAAGTAATTTCACATCCGTGTCACTACTGGGGGGATAAAGCAGATCTTATTCCGTGATCAGCCTGTATAGATCTTTTAACCTGCTGCTTCTTGCTTCAGGATATCATGTTGAAGATAAAGAACTGGATAGTAGAAGAGAAGAAACACGTCAGATTTCACCATGACTGGAACGACAAAGAGGTAAGATGTACAGAATATATATGTGTGTGTGTGTGTGTGTGTGAATGGTTTTGTCTGTTTATAAGTGTTTGGTGTAATATTCCTAAACAAAACCACTGGGCTGCTCCACACATCAGTGGAATGTATTCTCGGTTCAGTGGATTAACACATTTGTTTTCCTATCAAGAAGTCTGTTTCTGTCAGCCTTATTACATCATCGTTTGCTTTATATACTTACGGTTCCTAACTAATTGTGTGATCTTTAATAATTTACATCTTATTTTGTCTTTTGGACACATTTCTGCAGTTTTTTCTTAATGCACGCATTTAAAATACACATAAAAGTCCAGTGATTGGTAGCCTGGGAACCAGACACATCTTCAAGCTCATGTTTTATTTGCTCTGGCAGATGCAAATTAGTCTGGCGATGCTGGGCTAAGTGATTGGTGTAATTTTGCTTGCACTGTGGACAGAGTAATCTGATTGGTCATTACGGCTTCAGTAGTTTTTTTAGACTCTCTTGGTCAAGATGCACAGTATCTCATGAGTACGGCATTGCCTGAGTAATTCAGTGAACTGAGAACTAAACAGTTTTTTGTTTTCATGATTTCTGCCCTTTTTAAATTCTCTTCACAGATTGAGGTGTTGAACAAATACCTGTTTCTGACATCCAAGCCCATGATTTACCTGGTTAATCTCTCAGAGAAGGATTACATCAGAAAAAAGAACAAGTGGTAGGTTTGCTTTCAGGCATTTGCAGGTCCGATGCATAATTTTTTTTATAGTATGTAGCTATTGTTGAACTTTCAGAATAATTTACCCTGCTGCCTGTTCATTCACAGGTTGGCGAAAATCAAGGAGTGGGTAGATGCTCATGACCCCGGTTCTCTCGTCATCCCCGTGAGTGGAGCTCTCGAGGCAAAACTGCAGGACATGGAGGAGGAGGAGAGGAATAAGTACTGCGAGGAACAGAAGACGCAGAGGTGAAACAGACACACAATGTCGCAAAAATATCATAAATCAGGTTTAATTCCATGCAGGGCTGCAACTAATGACTGTTGTATTTGTCGATTACTCTTTCAATTATTTTCATTGTTAAACTTTAAGTCTGTAAAATGTCAAATTGACGTGAAAAATATTTATGATACTTTCCCTAAACTCAAGATCCCAAAATCCCAAAGAGATTACATTGAAATTTGATGTTTATTTAAATTAATAAAAATCAAAATTAATTAAATTAATTTTCTGTTCACTATCGATGAGCGCTAATGTCAAGCAAAGTATGCATCAGATTATTTTGCTCAAAGTGGAACAGAGACTGTTAGCTTATTGAAAGATTAAGTGTCCAATAGGGATGCTATTAGTATGTTCACAGGTAAACATCATTATTTGAGTCAAATGAATGAGTGAATAAGCCTTTTTGATAGTGCACATTTTGACTTGCCAGAGCAGGAAAGACACAGCTGTGTCATAACATTATTCATGACATTGTTCCAGGTTGCACAATAGTAGAGCCCTGCCACACACTTTTTATTATCGTATTAATCACCCCTGTGTTTCCTGTTATGAAAAGTAAAGTGTCTGCAGTGCAAAAGGCCTTCGAGTTAACAGACACTGAATAATAAAATAAATCTTAATAACAGAGGATTGAATACTCTCTATTATATCTAAATGCTTTACTCATTGAATGCAACTTTTTAAAGATGCATTTTATCTGGAACTGCTCCATCATGGCTTCTGTATCTGTCTGTCTGTAGTGTTCTGACCAAAATAATAAAGGCCGGCTATGCAGCACTACAGCTGGAATACTTCTTCACAGCGGGACCAGATGAGGTGCGAGCATGGACCGTCAGGGTAAGTGAAAATGAATAATGAATTTTAATTAAGTTTTCATTAACTTCATTATTACCTTATGTCCTCCTGATAGATCCTAGACTAAACTATTTATTTGAAAGTCCTCTTTATTGTTGTTTGAAAGTGTCATTCACATTTAATTTCTTACATGGCATATTCTATAAAATGTTAAGAATTTCGTCGAAACAAAGTTCACATTTTAAAATTTTGTGTAGGTTTTTATTCCTGTACATTTTGTTCTTTGTGGCCGCCACCATAAGCCCACACGCTTCATAGTCTCGCAAGTTCTGTGAAATTGAGAAGCAGAGCATAATGAACATGACTTCTTTGCTTATTTTATTTTTGCCATGTTAGCGGTATGTTTTTCTCTAGCATTGTATGATGTTTGTGGGCAGAATACTGTTGTTAGTATGAGGAGTTGCACTATAACGGTTGTCCTTATCTATGATAAAATCCTAAAAAAAAGTGGCAGTGAGTTAAATTTATTTTTACTTTGTTCTGTTTTGCTTCAACAGAAAGGTTCCAAGGCCCCTCAGGCTGCAGGAAAGATCCACACTGACTTTGAGAAAGGCTTTATCATGGCCGAGGTGATGAAGTACAATGACTTCAAAGAGGAGGGCAGTGAAAATGCAGTCAAGGTGTGTGTTTGTATAGAGCCTAATTAGAACCCTGAACTGGCGCACTTCTTTGAGCATCTTTCAATTTTTGCCAATAACTAATGCTCTTGAGTTCTCTATAAATTTGTTCTTATGACTTCATTCCTTCTTTCGTAGGCTGCTGGGAAATACAGGCAACAGGGCAGGAACTACATTGTGGAAGACGGGGACATTATCTTTTTCAAATTCAATACACCCAATGCTCCTAAAAAGAAACCATGAAAACCACACATTCACCAGAGAGCGATCTCCAGTTTAGTTGGGCCCCAAAGAGCCACACTGTCTGCTGATTTTCATACGTTTCTCTTGAATTCAGAGGATCAACTGATGACCTGGTTGGGCTGAGGTATTTATTCAATTGGCCTCCCAGATTTGGACCAGAATCTATTGAAGTGATTCTATATTATAATGTTCCCATACTATAAAAGCACACATTCCTACCTGTAATATTTTGAGCACATTTTACTTTGCGCCTCTTTACCAGTCAAACATTTTATTCCAGCTTTCATGGTCTCAAGGAAAAATTGGTATAAATGAACTGAGAATTCGAAATAGCCTAAGATACCATAGCAAAACACAACTGCTTAGTTTTCTAATGGATGCTGTTTTTTAATGCATCAGACTCAAAACTCAAGACAGTTTTTGTTTTTGTTGCAATCTATCTATAACACAATCATTGATTCCTCTTGAGTAATTACAGCTTCTTTGTCATTAGTTGACAGTTACCTTCATGATGACTGCTGATTGGCAAGCTCTCTTTATTACAGGCATGTGTGCTCTCAAACTGTTAAATCCCCTCCTGTATTATAAAACACTTGTAAACAGTGCTAGTTGAGTTAGAGAAGTATACAGCATGTGTTGTCTGCTACTGGTCCCCAATCAGCATTCATTAAGTGAAGGCCATCTTGAATGAGTTTTAGGTCTTTTTCTCTAAAAATAAAACAATTTCTCAGTTCCTTTATGGGTTTTTTTTCTAATTGAACTTTCTTTCATGCTTTTCACAATGAAGTCATAACAGCAGAGACTTATCAAAAATGATAAAATATACAGTGTCTTTAAAGATTTTACTGGTGCATTGTTTACTAGTTAGAGAAAATGAAAGCCATCACTCAGTGTTGCACTTCAGGCCAGTTCTGTGGGGTATTCTGAAGGTATTGTTATTTTATAACGAGCAAAGCAGGATTCCCTGACAGTGCAGGATTGCTCACCTGAATGGAGAATTATGTTATACAAACTGCTTTTATTGACTTAGTTTTGGGCAAGTAAAATGAAACAGGCAGACTCTTGACATTATCAACTCCACCCTGCCAAATAAGAAAATGCTTCATTGCAAATCCGCCAAAGGAGCAGCTCTGTTGATCATCTGGACTGTGCACATTGTTTCACCTCTCCTTGCTGCTGCCACGGTGTGAAAGTCTTTATTTTCAAGAGCACCTAATAAATCTCCCCTCTCAACACATCTCAGCAAATGGTGGACTAAGATAGGAATTCTGTGAAACTAATAAATATCATCCTCATCAATATGCATGTTTCAATAAAAGGAGACAAACCTGTTGCTGCTTTGTGAATTTTTAAATGTTCCTTTTGTTAGGTAAATTAAATTGAAATATTTAAACAAGCTATTATTGAATAACTCAATTTGTCTTTAAATGAGGCATTGAATAAAACCGCTGTCTCTAGAGTGATTACAAACTGGAAATGTTAATACTGGAAAGAAATTGTAGTCTTTTCATTTGCCAATTCATTATCTTTCCTTTAAATCTTAAATTAATTTTAAAAGGGGATTATAGGTTTGTGTCTGCCTGTTTAAAACAGTCACCTCAAGATCTACCCTGGAGCTCTAGATCAGCAGATGGAGTTGCCTGGTTGTGATAATGTAGATTTTTATTTTTCTCTCTCTGAACAGTTGAAGGACTTTTTAAAATCTAATACGACTTACAGGGTGAGATTCAAAGGTGTATTTGATTGTTGAATTCATTATTTGATTCAATTTACAATAGATTTTTCAATGGATCTAGTTGATAATTTAATATAAAATGTGAAACTTTCATATATTCTAGGGGTCTTCTGGACAACTGTCAATTAAAACCNGGGTTCGGGGGCATGGCCCGGCGACTTTTTTTTTTTTAAATAAAGCACTTAAATGCTCACTTCTATTGACTTTTGAAAACAGAATGTACTTATTAGTGTGGCTGAAAGAGAGTCTTTGCAGTGACAGAAGATGGAGAAAAACTCGAAGGGAGAGAGGGTCAGAGAGACGGAGGATAATATAACTAGAACAAAA
>JAPMOB010228561.1:0-19758 GCA_029875015.1 Lepomis gibbosus
ACACACACACACACACACACACACACACCCTATCTTTGAAGTTGACTCTGCTCCAAACAAGTGCTAAGAAAAAAATTGGGTGAATCGAGATGGCTTCGCCCACCTGCCTGTCTTCACAGAGAGAGAGAAAGAGAGAGAGAGGGGTGGGGTCGCCTCACACTCTCTTTAGAGCCACGGTTCTCTTTCTCGCCACATTACAAGTGCTTCTCCTTCTCATAAAAACACTCACGGAAAAACAACTATTCCTGTCACAATGAGAATGCCAGAAACGTCTGTGATAGGATGGATGTGGGTGGGACCCATTCAGTTGGGAATGCAAAACTGGGCCTACTGGGTTAATTAGTTGTGATTGGTGGTTGTCAGCTGGTGGGCAGTGTCCTCAAAGTGGGATGTCAGACATAGGACGACTGTAGCTAAAAATGAGCAAAGAAATATGTTTTCTTTGTTTCAATTAATTACTGACCTAGATCTGTGAATTTAGAAAACGTTAGCACTCAACAATAAAAGAAATAGCTTAAACTGGAGCGTCACATACATTTTATGCCATCTATATGGTGGAAATGTTCTCTGGTTGAATCCTCAGGTTTGTGGGTCACACCTGTCCTGTTGACAATGCTGACTCTCAATGCTTGAATAAATTAAATATACTGCCTGTGCCCCGTTTCCTACAGGACGACTGGGGCTCAAGAGCTAGAGCGGGTTGCCCGCTAATTGGAAGATCGGCAATCAATCCCCAGCTCCTCCAGGCGGCATGATACTGAATCCCGAACTGCCCCCGATGGCTGTTCCATCGGTATATGAATGCGTGTGAATGGGTGTCTTAAGAACGTTTGTCGGGTCTGTGCAGCTTTAATATGCATGGGCAGGCTGTTCAATAGGATGGTGGCTCCCACTGCAAAGGCTCTATCGCCCTTGTTTTTTAGCTTTGATCTCGGGGCCTTGAAGAGCAGCTGATTTGTTGACCTCAGTGTTCTAACTGGAGAATGGTGGCGCAAGAGATCAGCCAGATAAGGTGGTGCCAGACCATTTTGGGCCTTAAAAACAATAACAGCAATAACAATTTAAAATCTATCCTTTTAGGACAGGTAGCCAGGGGAGGAAGGCCAAGACAGGCGTTATGTGTTCACACTTTTTAGTTTTTGTTAAAAGGCGAGCAGCTGCGTTTTTGACTAAATGGAGGCGATTTAAAGATTTCTGATTTAGACCCATGTATAATGGATTACATTAATCTAGCTGAGCAGTAACAAAAGTATGGATGACTTTTTCAAGGTCGTTGGGAGGAAGATAGGCCTTTATTTTAGCTAGAAGTTTTAGCTGGAAGAAGCTGGTCTTGACGACTGCACTGATTTGCTTATTGAAAGTGAATGAGGTGTCAAAAATAACACCTAGATTTTTAATAGAGGATCAATTTAGGGAGGCTAAGGGGCCCAAAGTGCCAAGAGGGTCACCAGGTACATTTAAACATTCACACGTGATGATCTCTGATGGCTTACTGATCCCTGGTGAAAGCAACCAATCAAGAGTTTAGCAGGCAGGATTAAGAATGCCGACGTCATCGTCCTACATAGGTAGCTTGTTAGTACGCTTCAGTGAAGAACAATAAGTGCCAGAAAAATGGCTACAGGCGATGATGAGATTAGAGCTGATTCACTCTTCCAGTGGGCTCTACATTTCTATGTACTATGTACTGCAACAAATGACACACACGCAGATGTAGACAACTGGTACAGTCAAAGAGAAATCGAGAAATTTCTTAACAAATGACTTTTTTTTTGAGCCCAAAGCTTTACAGAACAAAATGACCCAGACCTGTTTTGGTCAGCTGGTAAAACTCTTCCCCCAGGTTCAGCGTTTGTTATACAACTCAACACTCAATCAGAATTGTCAGAGACATTTCAATAGAGGGATACATGGGTTGAAATGTGCCGTAATGTGTTTGTTTGAAATGTTTGAAGGTCTAAATGACCTCCTGAGTTGAAAAATAGGCAGAACCTGCAATGCGCTTTGTAGTAGATTACACAGCAGACCGTCTAGCAGACCCTTCTAAGACAGTGAGCAGGTATGCGAGCAGGCACGCTAGCAAGGTGGAGGTGCTCTGTGGTTAGCACAGTAGCTTACTGCAGCCCCGCGCGGTCTACATGATGCTTAGATGGGCAAACAAGAAAAGAGAGATGCGGGAATGCACACCCGTTTCCATGCACCACTTTCCCCCATCTTTCCTTGTGTCTCCATTGTCTTGCTTTCAAGGCTTGCAATCACAAGGGAAGCCCTGCAGGACATTACGACACCTTTCCAGCGAAGTCAGGCAAGGGCAGGATGACCATTTTGCTGTTATGCTCTCTCAGCACAAGACTGGGAAAACAGACTCCACGCATGAGAAAGCGACATGCTCTCCTCATTATATACCACTCCCACCAATCTTTCCATTGTTAAGACAGGAGGATGGGGAAGCATAAAAACCCTACACCCAGCCTGACAGGGCCCCATCTGGGAGACTGGATCCAAAGTTTTTACAACAGACACGTGATAGTGCTACAAAACAATTGGCTTAGAAGGCCTGACATGCACTGGATGGCCTTAAAAGGTGTAAAGTCAGATTTCAGTTTCAGAAAACAGTGTTTTCATTATTTCAAAAAATTATCTTTACCAACCAGGAGATAAAATGTTCATTTATTTTAGTATTATTCAGCATTATACCATTTAGAAAGACCTGCTTCTGTGTATCAAGGTTGCTTAGAAACACTGATTTGATCTTCAAGCTATGACTCAGTCATGGCACGTCCAAGCCCACAGTCATGCACAAAATAAAGGCCCAAGTATAATCTGCCTCACTGAGGAAAAATGTAAACCACAAATGTACCTCACAACATTTATGCTCACGACATATTCATTCAACAAAAGTATGAGTCGTGTGACATTTTGAGTGATCCATTGATTCCAATCAGCAGAAAGCCAATAGTCAAAGAAGAAGAAAGGGCAAAGTAAAATGTAATTTGCAAAGTAAAACCACGAGTGCACATTGCTGCACATCTGGTCCACCACACAGACATACACACAAACAGAAATTATGCACGATTTTGCAGGTAAGGCTCATAATGTTAATTTCAATTTTAATAGAACATGATGATCCATACCGGATTGGTTAAGAGATTGGCAAATAGAGCAAAATAATAACAAAAGGTACCCAGAGATGATATATGCCCAGGAAGCAAAAAAAACAACCCAAATACTGTAAGCATGGACATATGAATATTCCTAACCTGCAAAATGATTCCTCCATATAATATCAGCGATAGTCATTGGTGGGCCACCGGCAGGGTGTGGTTTACCTTTGTCATGGTCAGTCCTTATCATATCCATTAAGGAATTCTCCAAAGAGTGCAAGCTAAAAGCATCAAAGGGCCGATTCCGGTCCTGCAACACAGTAAAACAGGAAGAGGGTTAGGATTAGAGTCACCGCATTAGATCCTACACAAAATAAACATATTTAGCATTTTATGGCTGCAAACGTTAGAACAACTGACAGTTATGAGGCAAAGCATCATTAATATGAACTGTAACTCTGGTATAACAGCTTAAATACAAATGCAGCTTAAATACAAATGCTTCTGTAACACTTGATATTTCCTTTCATGTGGGGTTCATATTGCACTGTACAGAGTAACGTATTTTTACAAAGTCGAATATGACAAAATAAAAAAAAACATTAAAAGACGCAGTGGGGAACAATTTGAAAAACCCTGTGTGAAAGACATTACATGCAAATTTGGTCTTGCTGTTGACATTCTGATTCGTTGCTTACCTTGCTCAAGGGCAACTCACTGGCAACAACTTACATGTACCAACAGCCCCTGTTTTTGTTAAAAATGCAAAACAGGCTGGGAAATATCCTTAGCTAATCTAGACTTAAATAAATTTGGGGTCTTAGACAAAATGTTACAGGTAAAAAAAACAAAAAAAAAACGAACAATAGATAAGCTTGAGTCACTCCTGGGGCTGATGGTTAATACAGCTGATATTGAAAAGGAGATATGAATCTTAGTCAGAGGCTCCTTAAGCCTTTTTATGTCAAAAAGCTACAGTGAAAGCACAGACAAGATTCTGCCCCCGAGGAACACAATCTGTAATTTATTCTAGGTAGAGGGGCAACAGAGGGGCAAATTTAATCTATGATCAAAGCAGGTACTCGTTGCGCTTTCTTGTAATTGATGAAGTACTCATCTGGAGGTTCAGTCCTGGCAATCACACTACCACACAACTGAAGAAGATCCAACTAGAGCTGAAAAGCTTCCCAGGTGTAATACCGGAGTAACAGAGGCAGGTGTGGGTATTGTTTTAGGTTGTTATTTTTTCAATACAAGACACAATACCTAAGTTAAAGTACATATATAAAAATTATACATTTTCAATACCTTATAAATAAACATGTACATAAATATAAATACATTTCTGCAAACCCCTTTCAAAAAAAGGTCTGTAAATGCTGTCTAAATAAAATCAGCCATATAAGAACTTAAATTTGTCTGATGCCAACATCATGATCTAAATCATGAAAGTTATGAATAACTACAGATTATGGAAAGATGTTATGAAAGCACCTTAATGCCATCTAGAGCCTTGTTGTCGGTTCCATTGGACAGGAACTCAGCTGATACAACTGGTTTTGAAACTGCTGCTAAGCTGTTTATGCTGTATCACGTGGCAGGTCTCATTTGGTGGTGTGCATTTGTACCTGGTGATGTACAAAAAGGTCTCTGAACTAATTTCCTGATCGTGCGAAGTAGATTGGTCCAACTGAACTGGATAGTCAAGACTACGTTAAACACTTAAAGGTTAAACCGCTTCACTGCTGTTGAAGTGTTTAAATGCCCACTGTGGGTGAATGAATTTATGAGAATGACATGCGTGCCAAAGGTAAAGCCTGAGAGCACGACTAACCGGAGCTGGAGGCTGTAGCCTTGGCAGCTGTGTCCTGTGTCCGCTGCCCAGGCCGGGGCCACATTGTTTGCACACCACAGCTATTGTTGCCCATTCGGCTGAGCATTCAAAAGTGTTATTCCCTCCACTCAGGACCTGACAGCGCCACGTAGATAAAAATCTGCCCACTTGGTACAAACGGTAAACATTTAAAACGCTGAGCTTTTAGTTTTCTCCACCTCCCCCTCCTCTCTGACACATGTGGATGAGCACAGTGATGGGTGGGGGTCGGAGAGCTCAGTGTAGTCAAATGACCTAAAGAGATAATGTATACAAAAGTCCCAAACAGCCTGTTTGAACACATCCCATAAGACAACCCGACATGTGGAGCGCAGGTTTGAGCTGACCTAACTTGACTACACTGCAGCTCATCTTTCCTTATGACACATAAACATGATATAAGAGGGTTTAGAGGGAGGTCATGATCAGAAACAGACAGAAACAGGCATTTAAGATATGGCTGAATACCCGTTTTTTTAATGAATAACGTCTGCTCAGTAAGGTTAAGTGCTGCCAGACTCAGGAGCAGTATTGTTTTTTTTTTGCTTTAGGTTGTTACATTTTTTTATTGCTTTAAATGTTAATTTTAATGTGCAGCTTCACTGTAATCAATCAATTAACCAACCAATCAATCAATGGAAAAGGCCCAAAGGAAAAATCTAAGGGGCACTGGCCCAACAAGTTCTGATGAATTTACAGTATGTATTAGGGATGTCCCGATCAGGTTTTTTTGCCCTCGAGTCCGAGTCATTTGATTTTGAGTATCTAGTACCTTATTTTAACATTCAACAACTCTGTTAACAAAAAGATCGCTTCTGTTACATAGTTTGAACAACCAAGTAATAAATAACATAAATTCTTCATTTTGGACTTTAGTGCAACAGTAAATAAAAATATGAGAATATATATACATTTCTATCCAAGTCCTGATCGGGAGGTAATGTCCGATCGGATCTGGACATCCCTAGTATGTATGCGCTAATTTAATTTTCAAAAGTCTTCCAACCTTTAATTAAAGGTATTATTTTTTTATTGATCAATTGTAATTATGTTTATTTCGAATATATGTAAAAAGAACTTTCAACAAGAAAATGAAAAAGTAAACAAATCAAAGTGATTAGAATAACACAATAATAGATTAATTAACAATAGTTACAGCCAAAAACTTTTTTAAACTCTTGTCAATGTCCATTACATATTCGAAAAGAAGCTTATTTTTTAAAAACGTATTTAATCCCACCCCCTATCCTTTCAATAAACTGAAAGATTAAATAAATTAATCGACTAATCGTTTCAGCATTCACGTGAATGTTCCCGAAGGGCATAAACCAACCCTCTGTTCATGGTACCTACAGCAGTTGGCTGTGCTTTGCTTGACCTATATTGTGTAGCTTATTTAAATACATACGAGGTGAAATCTGGGTCGTCTGGAAGCAGAGAAAAGCATTGCCAAAATAGAAAGACAAGTTTAGGTGGATCATGAAGCCAAAATGAAACAAGCTAAACAACATTAAATGCCTGGTGGAAATCAGACTAGTTACTCATTGAAGCTCCTGCCGTTTTGCATAACCATCGAAAGCATTTGACTGTGACCACTTGTCAGTCTGCCTACTAACTTCCAACTTTTTGATCTGATATGATGTGATTACGATCACAGGAGGACCACACAAGCCACTAACATGTCAAATCAGGGCATCTCCCGAGAAGCTCATGTGACTTTGCGTCTTAAGCCTCACGCTGACACGTTAAGTTGAATTCCGCACATTCCTCGGCCTTTCAGCGGCAGCCAGCAGTGGGAGAGAGTAGGAGCACATGTTGGAGCACACCCAACATTTCACCCTGCGCCTCATCTGGAGCGTCAGAAGAATACCGAAGAAGATCTACAGGATGACAACAAGTACACCTGTCACCAGCTGTCCACATGACAGTGCGGGGGCCCGGTGTGTGTGTGTACCCTGCATGCCGCTCGGCTCAGCAGTTTGCCTCGGTTTCGATTCAGCAAACAGGACAGTTGACATGTGGCACCCTGACCTTGCATCTTGGTGATAAAGCTCCTCCAATTATGGGTGTAATTGCCAAACAGTTAAGTGTGAGCTACAGCTAGGACTGCATCGCTGAGGTCCCCATAAGCTCTTAAAATATACTTTCCCTTTCAAATTGATACTGACTTTTAAAATAGGTTATAGTTTTTTAAATAAGGTAACTCTGTGTAGCTATGGCAAGTCTGATTAAGAGGCATATGCTTGAAAAATCCCTGCAGCAATACTGAAACTAAAATCTGAGCCATAACCACCACTGTATCTGTGATATTATGATGAACTGATAATGCAAATAATAGATATGCAAGTAAACCACCTTATTCGCATCAGGGCTGCAACTAACAATTACCTTATTATCAATTTATCTGCCGAACATTTATTTGATAAATCAATTCATTATTTTGTCTATAAAATGTCACTAAAGTGCTCATCACAAGGCAACTTATTCATATCGCTTGTCTTGTCTGACCCAATAATATTCAATTGTATAAACAAAACTTATAAGAAATACTCCCATTGAAGACACTGGTACCAGCAAATAGTACCATTTTGAGAGTAGATGCAAGTTTTCCCTGCTGTTTGCACTTCATTAAACAGATCACTCTATACAGCAGGAAATGTGACCCCTTGACCTTGTCTCCTGGTGACAACTGGATATAAAGGAATATATATTATAACCTAAATATGTGTGTTAATAGAAGAAAAACAAGGGCTGCCGGGGTGGCAGGTAACCTGCCACACCGAGCATTTACCCTGTATTTGGCAGGTGACAGGTGCTAGTTTCACTCCCTGAAGGTACTCAACAGAGGAAACTGTGTAATGAAGCGAAAGGAGGCCTGACTGACACACACAATCATCATCTCCTCAAAAGGCTATACGTTTCAAGCCGGTTGGAATTTCACCCTGCGCCGGGCTGTGTTTCCTCTGCACATGTAGTCCTCTCTGCAGTAACAGGTTAACATTTTGGCTGGTGCTCCGATCTCCAGAGTCCTCACTTTTATCGGGCAAACAATTACTCCTTTTTAAGTAAGCCGGTGACTTAAGGGGGAGTATTTAGCTAGTTTATTGTTTTTTTTTTGTTGGCTTGTTTTTCAGGCAGCATAACTAAATGTAGGGGAACACATGACCAGCACTGTGAAAAAGCCTTACAGTATTGGCAGTGTTCATAGTTAGTCCACTCCGCAATCAGACATGTAAATCAAAGCAGGATGCAGACTGAAATAAAAAGCAGTGGTGTACATAGATGAGCCCAGTGGCATCTTATGTATGGACCAAAATACAGGAAACAACACTGTACATCTCCCTCTCCCTCAGTCTTACATATCATTGTAGGGGATTTAGTGATATAACCAGAAATAAAGGGCAAAGTTGGGATCGGACAGGGAAACAGTAATAAGAAGGTTCTTAGTTTACATCTGTTCACATATTGTTGGTTAAACTGTTCTGTATTCAAAGAATAAACAGGACATTATTGCTCTTTAGCTAAAGTTATTTTGTGGTATGGACTTCTCAAGAGATGCAGAGTAACCCCTTTTTCGAGCTAACTTTAATGTTACTTTGCTTGTTGCCTCATCAGTTTTTTTTTTGCTTTTGAAAATAAAACCAAACTACTCCATGACCTGTCATTAGCATGTTTTTCCACCATTAATAAGTGGCAGCTTTCCTGGTCGTGCAGCCTTCACACATCAGAAGCACGGACATATGTTAATGTCAGCACCTCTATTATGTAAAAATATTTTTGTTGAAACTCACAATAAGAGCGTAATATTGGCTTCTTCTTACTATAAATTGTGAAAATCCTTTACTTTCCGGGTTGCACGTGCGTTCCGTTCCCATCTCAGGCTTAAACCACGCCCACTATCCATTACAAGCCAATCAAATGGGAGTATGAATGTTGCCTTCCGATACTGTCGTAGATCTTTGATTTAATAGGGAAAGGAGGTAAACTACCAACCATGTTGAAAACAGCGACGGAAATTTTTTTCACAAGATAATGAGGGAACGGCAAGAACGCCGTCTAATCCTACAATAATATACCTTTAATGTAACCCTCAATATTCAGTCATCTTGCAATGCATTCTAGGCTACATAGCCTACTTACAAAACCTTTATATAGGACGCATAAATTAAGAAGCTTAATGGCTGATGTATGATTTCTCCCATCTACTGTGCAGCTTACTGTAAAGTATAACATATCACTGGAAACAACAAATCCTTCCTGATCATTGAGGTGAACTGATTAGGAGTGTTTATACGGGTCTTGTCAGTCTGAATGTAGGAGGTTACGAGGAGCACCTGAATGCGTCATGTGTCCTTTAAACCTCGCTAGTGAGCTGGCAGAGGAAGTTTAACCATTTAACACAATAAAACGTGCACAGCAAATATTTCTGGGTCTGACTCAAAGTGTTTGTCTTTGAATGCGTAAAATAGCTATGGTCGATGTTTAATATTAAAAGAACTCACTGTCCCATTCGATTTCTTTGACCGCCCCAAGACAAACTGCCAGAAAACAAGCCACAGCCTATAAAAATGCTGACTGCTGCCGGTATAAAACCCGAGGGGCATTTGTCAGGTCAACTAAAACACAGAAATAAAAGTTTTGGTCTATTGCACATTTAAAATTACAAGCTTATGCTGAGTAATCAAAATCAATTGAAAATGAATGCCTCTGCGGTTGCGTCCTTCTGGTAACCTATATCATGGGGTTAGGGTAATGTGTGAGAAACATTCTGTAGGCCTAGTCTATGGGAAATGATTGGCAATATGTAGACTATGATTCATGCTATAAAATAAAACCTAATTGTAAATGTGTCCAATTTTCCAAGGACATAATTAGCATATCAATCGCTAAATCAATCAATAGCCTAACTAGCCTATATGGACCTAATGAATTCATGGTTCAGGTAGTTATCGAATAGCATTTTTTATCTCAGGCACTGATGGTTTCCATTGAATATTTATGTAAAATACATTTTTAAAAGGTCTAGCCTATATTTTTGAGACGCCGACCACCAAAAGCTGACAACATTGGAAAAAACGTTTAAATAGCCTACAGGCTGAAGCGATAGAGCTAGGCCCAGGCCTGGGTTTACTGTTTATGGATTTACCTGGAAAGGCAGTATGTTGTTGCTGTTGTCAGTCCTGAAGGCGCTGTCCTCCATCCACGGCTTGGGGGTGAGGGGACCAGGTCTTGGGAATTTGGGGGGTGCTATGACATTGCTGCTGTAGGGCTTTTTCATTGGGGAGATGGGGTTCAGGGGGGACGGTACCCCGACGCCGACTCCGACCCCGACGCCCACCGCTCTGCGCGGGTCCCTGCCTGCTTGCAGCCCGCTCCATGGGTTGGATGCTGTGCTCCATGCGGCGTTTTGGTGATTATTCCAAGCGGACGACGGGGCAGAAGAAGACGACGACGACGACGACCCCTTGCTGTTATTCATGATGGTCTGATAAGCGTTTCTCTGGGGGAAGGGGCCTTGGTTGGGGCTGACAGGGGATCTCCTCTGCTGGGGCTGCTGCTGCTGCTGCTGCTGCTGGGCTTGCTGTTGATGCTGTTGGGACTGGGGAGCCAGACCCATCTGCGGGGAGAAATTACCCCCGAAGACCGGGTTGACGTGATGGGGGAAGTTCTGGAAAAGCATCGTCCCGTTCACCGAGGGTATTCCCTGGAAAAAGCTATCGTCCACGGCGTTTGTGGTCCCCGTGGACCAAGTGCTCCCAAACGAAGAGGAAGGGGAGGACAGGGGACCGCTGGTCTCCTGTGGCTGGTGGTGGAAGCTCAACCCGGGCAGGATCGGCGACTCCATCGGCACTTTGTCCTTGCTGCTGCTGTTCAGCACTGAAGCCGCTTGGTTGCTCCCGGCTGACGGGCTCTCCGACTCCGATGAAGAAGAAGTGGGTTCCGATGACGGGGTCGGGGTGGAGGGAGGAGGGTCTACTTGCGTCGGATCTTGCTGATGATGAGGCTGGGCTTTGTTTTTGTCCATCAGTAAATCATCCTGCATGGTTTGCTGAGCTGCAACGGGGGGAAACAGAGACGAGGAGTTATTACTATTGTTGCAATTTAGTAGATCATACAGCGGGTTCGCTGGGCTGCTGTAGAATCTGATGAACTGGGACAACTCCGACATGGATATGATGTTAGAGGGACCAGGCAACTGCAAAGCGAATGCGTGATCACCCATTTAGCCGGAAAAAAACACACTTCCCAAGCCTATACCAGACTTATTCACAAATCCCACAAATTACATACGGAGCATATGGCTGCAGATATTCACCAGATTTCGCCACGTCTCGTTTTTCCTTCCACGCATGAACTCCGGAGCTGCAATGTGAAACTGATTCAGACTGTGTTTTTTTGCCAAAGGACCTCCCCTATATTCATTTACATACGTCAGTAAATACAGTCAGCTGTCCTTCAGCAAGGTTAAAAGACAGTTCTACCTTGACACACACCACACACACACACACACACGCACGAACACGGAGCCCTTTTTCCAAAAACCTCCCACCAAAAAAGGCACACTTCGCCCTTTTTTATGCAGTAGAAAGTGACGCACCTGAACCACTTTACAGGCTACCGCAAAGATCTCTCATGTGCCTGTGGCTAAACATTGCCCTTACAATGGCTATCGGTCTTTTTATAGCTCTGTATAAATAGGTTTAATTTGATAAATAAGATAAAGTTGATTGGCCAAATTAGTAGCCACAAGTCCATACAGGAACAACAGCCTATGATTTATAGTTTGGATTTTATTAGCGCAAAGAGGGACTCTGCCCGAGGTCCGCATTGACACAGCCACGGGTTGGCATTGACGTACAACAGCCTATGTAACTTAAATTTTTAGACAGCAATAACTTAAAGCCAACATCACTGAAGGCTGTACTCGGTGTGCTGTCCTCTATTCAAAGTTAAAGACCCGTTCATGCAAAATAATCCTTTACTTTGCATTTCAGAGACAACGCCTATCAAAAGCCAAATTAAGCGCAAATTAAGCGAATACTATCATGATTGCGGTTTTGTAAACAGATAGCCATTAAGTTGCCACATAAGGTTATTATGAATTCAGCAGTGGGCAGAGAATCTTAAAATGTTAGACCACCCTGTGCTTGATTATTGCAAGGCTACACTGAGCAATTAAGCACATCAAGCTGGAGCACATGCAAGAAATCGTGTCAAATCATCCAAGGTTAAAATGACGCTAAATTAAAATGATAACATTGACGAGGCTCCTCTTTACTGTCGGAACCTGGCTGCAGAAGAGCTAACGCGCACCCTGCACTAGCGGCCTGTCAATAACATGAACGCAATATTCACAGACTTTGAAAATAAAACTCCAGATGACATGCAGGTAAAATCAGCAGCATGTTACAGACAGAAATGATACAAACTGGACTTTCAAGGTATAATCGCAATAGCCTGCATTGCACACACCCCACCGGTTAATCCGTGTTTCCTTCTCCAAGAGCTGCGTTTCCAAGGTCATCAAAGCACAATAATCAGCTGCCTTTAGTGGCTCACCTCACCGGCCCTTTACCACAGACACTGCCAAAACGTGACCATTCAAATGCCCATTTAACGCCCCGATCGAGGCATCCGATACATTTCATGAAGCTGTGTTGCCTTGAAATGTCCCTTTAATCCATAGGCTATGTGTCCATCCACACAAACGACAAAACAGCATGCACACCAAGCTTCCGCTCTGCCCAACGTGAAGTTTGAATTACCTTTATCGTTCACCTTGTGGGGACTCTGTAAATAAAGATATTTCTGTTTGCCTCGTCTGGGTTTAGATATGACAAACGAGCTACCCTTGTGCCGAGATAGTCAGCAGTTGCCTCAACAGCTGATTGACTGCGGCGCATGGATGATGCCGAGGAGGCTGTAGGGAGTTGTAGTTTCTCACTATTGCAGTGGCTAGTCAGCAAAGAGAGGCTACCGGTATGTTCTTTCTTGACTGCGGTGGTAAAAAAAGAGACCAAAGCTGACCTTTAGGTTACAAGATGGAGTTAAAGCAGCAATTACAAAAATAGTGAAGACAGTCGAACTCTCTCTCTCTCTCACTTCAATTCAAATCAGCTTTAACGGCTTGCATAACAACAATATTGCCAAAGCTACATGTAAATTACAAGAACAATTAATTTCATACAATTCATTAAACAAGTGAATAAAACAGTATTCTCTCTCTCATCACGTAGGCTACGCATGCGCACACACGCACGCGCAGGGTTAGTCCAAGTGAGAAATAAGTTTAGGCCATATGTAGGCTATTAATTGCTTTCGCCAATTTTGCAGAAAAGCTTGTGTGATATGATAAAAATAACTTTTATAGTTAAGTGAAAACCGGAAGAGAAGTTTTGGAGCAAAAGCTACTTTTTCAAAAATGAATGTCGCCTGGGCTAATTAAAACGTCTTACCGCTATTAGAAGTGTTCTGCAGCCATATGTGCATCTTCATGATGGGTCTATCTTCAAGACGCCGTGATCTCTCTTTGGCACATCTGTCGGGAGCGTATTCAGAACATTAAGTTGATATTTTTGGCCATTAGAGGGAGGGAAGCATTATTAAACTACATTTCCCATGACATAATGGTGTCGTTGTTAGCGTCATCCTTGTTTTGATGATGCAGCCACGCACCGCCGTGCTTATTTTGCGGTGCCTCACAGGCTTCCAGTCAATGGAGACAAGCGGTCAAACCAATGCGATAATACTAGTGACAAACGAGGCGGTAGCCGATGTAAAGATAAATTGTAGTTGAAATGGTGCATCGCTCGTAGATGATGAAGTGCCATGCCCGTGAAGGAATAGTTGTATGCTAAACAATTGGCTCGTTTTGCTGCTGACGCGCCGTATCAACACCAAGGCCTGTGTAGCTAGTTAACGTTAGCTTGCTAACAAGTCATTGAACGCCAACCACAGCTGCAGCCAATTAACAGGCGTACCATTTTATTTTTTTTAATCCGTGAGACAGGTAATCTGCTCTACCAACAAGACAGTATTTCAGTATTTCTTTTTGCTTCTAATGGCGGAACAGGGTGCAGTGGCCATGCAGCAAAATTTGGACAGGTGAGTTCAAGTTTAAGGCTAACATGCTAATGGTAGCGACATAGCTTTACGTCAAATCACTACGCTCGACAGATATGGGAAAGTTAACTTAGTTTTTTTGTCTGTATTGAGAAACATGTCGATTTTATACCGGCAAATGCATTAAAACTGTTTTGTGTACCAATAACTTTAGCTTGCTAAGTTTATGTATTTCTGCAGTGTTGAGGCAGGACGTCCTCCATTACTAACTAAATATCAGAAGATTAAGTTAACACAGCTGAGTGAATATGATGCCTGCATATTAATTTGAACACATGGACATTAGCGTTATATAGTTAATTTTCTATTTTTTACCTTGTTACACGTAAACTAATCCAAAGACTTGGTGTCAACTGCCTCTTTAACTTGCCAAACATTTAACCTGTTAACTATTGACCTTTATGACAAGAAGAAGGGTGTATCCAGTAACGTTAGCATTTCAGAAATTGTCACGTTCATAGTTAACAATCATTATAGCACTGAATGAGTAAACTGTCGCTTATCTTCCTTTACATAAGACACTGAATAACCATTCCCATGGCAAGTTTGCTTTTATTCCCCTGAATATGTACTATTCAAGCACACATGTGCACAGGATGACCACATATTAAGTAATTCCTAAGTAACTTGATAAGACGTCTGACTTGTGCATGGAAAAAGTTTGGCACCTCACAGATTTGTAAAAGAGAGCAAATCATAATGCACATACACTAAGAATAAGTGTGGGATGCAGACATCTTTAGGCAAAGCTGTGTCTTTAGGGGCACAATCGGGGTTGGAAATGTCAACACCACAAACCTGATTGAATAATAATAAATTGTATTAAGTTGTAAAAGGTAAAGCAATAGTGTGCATGAGTAACACATATTTGGAAGCAATAACAAAGAGACAACTCCATCCAAACAGACACAAAACAAAGCTGCCATTGGGGGGGAGAGGATGTGTACTTAATGACCAACCTAGTTTGTGTGGTGAAGTCTCTTAAATGAACATGTTTAGCTTTGCGTCACCCTGCCAAACTGTCATAGCTGTCCAATGCGTGCACACACAAGTTATTGAATTCCAATTGAAGCTCTAGGACAGTGGCAAGTTTTACCATTGATGAGTTCAAACATGCCTTCTGACATTAAGCATCCGGCAACATAAGTTTTATCCAGCAGTGTGCGGCTCCTCAGGTTGAACCTTTTCATAGTCACATGGAGGGGGCTTCGTGACAGGTGTGGAATTATTTTGAGCCCTAAACACATACAATCATACCCCTCAGTACATTACATCAGGGATGTCAAGGCATACAGTCAACAACTCTGCGGATCGGTTGGACCAGTACGAGTTTTTTTGTTCATGCTGCTCTACTCTCATGCATTCACAGTGACGGTGTATTTTAAGACACTAACCAATAAAATACTAAGTAAAAAAGTATTTGTGTCACACCAAAGATGTGTCTTGAAAATATTTACAAAGTAGTACTCAAAGTAATGAAGACAACGGTTAGCTCACTATCTTATTTATATTCAAAGTATTTATTTAACCAAGAGTAAGACTTCTTCAGATGGCCAAGAGAGGCAGCAACACAAATAACAATATTTCAGACATAAGACAAACATAAAATACTTTAAAATGAGAACAAATTACAGAATTATAAAATCTCAAAACATAACCAGGTGTACCTGCATCCAAGTAATTTAGAATCAATTTAAATGTTTCCAATGAGACCAGCTCCCAAAGATTAAGTTGATTTTTGCAACTGATTCCAAGCTGAGGATGAAAGATACAGATTGCTATTTTCTTGGATGATTCCATCTTTTTTTCCTCCTCTCTTTTTATTTCCATAGTCTGACCTGCCGATTCCATTTTTCTTTCTAAGAACTATAATTGACAGCATACATAAACATTTTTATTAACATAAAATTCTTTATTTATTTGATCCACTTTAGCACCAGCAGAAGCGTGAGTTGAAATTTAACACTGCTCAGTAATTACTACTTTAATACATTTGAATAACCTATTTTCTTGTAGGTCTTCTTATCTTACCATTCACTTTCTGTCTGCTTAATTCTTCACTGTGTTTTACTCAAACAACTTTAATCGGCTGACTTTACTTTTCCCTTCAAACACACACCTACACCAGTTTCTGTTTTTCTCACCAGCTGCTCTGACGTTACTCGTCAGCAGTATGTTTAACAAAGTCAGCCAAAAACCACAACTTTTCTGGACAGTTCTGGATTTCTTCACCCACAATTGCGTTTCCTCAGCTGCCTGTGGACTGTTTTGGTTAATTGAAGTCTGTCGCGTGTCGAAACGATCAAAGCCAACGTGGTATCGAATGACATCCACACCAACAGATGTGTTCACTGTTGCTGTACCTGGTCCGAATTTGTAAAATATCATGTCTGCATCTTATGAAATACCAGAAAACGTCTCTGTTTCTCTGCAAAAAGCTAAAATGGGTCACCAAATAGCCTACTTTGTCCACTGTTAAATACCTGAGCACTCTGTATGTGTATGGGAAAACGCAGCTCATTGAAATTTATTCCAGTTTATTTACATCCATGATCTTTTCTGACCCCGGGCGGTAGTATCTCTGTCCATAAGGACTTGGCTGGAAACTGGAGGGTTGCTGGTTCAAGTCCAGCTCGGATAACCGATGTGGACTGGTAGCTGGAGAGGTGCTAGTTGACCTCCTGGGGACTGCCGAAGGTGGCCCTGAGCAAGCCCCTGAACCCCCAGCCGGTCGGGATGCCGCACCAAGTGGCAGCCCCCTTGTATATCTTTTTCTTTTAATTTAAAAAACTTGTTAGGATTGTAAATGTAGAAACAATAAATTAAATATAAAAACTAATAATATAAATTATGTATAAAGCAAAACTGGTAGAAAGTGGTTATTATCCAAATAACTTGCAGAATCGACCAGTAAATTTTCAATATGAGTATAACTTGGCAACACTAGGACAGACATACTGACAGGTAGAGATGTGCTGCCATCTTGGATGTGGACAAGAAAAACTATGCTATATCAATGAATATATCAATGTCGCACTTAGCAGCCTGATATCTCCAGTGCATTGTGTTTGTGTTCATCTTATATCATCAGATAGCTGTTTGTTATGGCTAAAGGTGGCTTGGATTGATGTACAGTTTTGAAGACTTTGTCCTGTGGCTTTAATTCATCTGAAAAGGTAGTCAGTTTCATGTGATGGTGAAACTGGATGAAATGAGAAAGGGTAGCTCGGATGTTGCCAGCCCTTTCCTGACATAGCCCCACCCAGATGTAGAGAGAGCAAAACCCACGTTTCATTTGCAGAACACAGTGTACCCATTTAAGGACTGCATAAAATTATACTGGCCTCAAATCATCATAGCATCCTGGTAACGTGGGCAGTTAAATTAATGAATTGTCTAACAAATTGCAGCTAATTTAGGGAGCAGTTAAAATTTTGTGACATTTTAGAGTTAGTCTTCTGACGAAAGGAGGAAAAACAAGCAAATATGCTTTCTGTGTGACTTAGGTTGAAACACAAAATAAGCGATGTCAGAGGTAGGTGGGAGCAGAAAGTTCTTACGTGCTTAAGATCACTGGACATGTTTGTGAAAACATTCTTGTGTGTGATGGGAATGGTTTTGAAGCTTTGTAAAAAGCTCAGTCTGTGATCAAATGTAAACAAAAGGGTAACTGCTCCACTGAAATTCGCTGGAACCTGTTATCAATGTCAGTTTAAGTTGAGGATGATTTTATCTTTGTAGACAAGTGATTTGTTTGTGTTTTCAGCTCTGAAAGGTCTCAGCAATTGAACAGGTCTTTTCAGTTAAGACTATCTAAAAAAACACAAAATGCTGGTTTTCAATTTGTTCAGTTATTAATTAAAATGCACCCAAGATTGATATTGTTCAGAACTACACATTAGCCATCTTTTCTGATTTAACCAAATTTCAGGGATTCTTGTGGCTCAAAATGAGGCAGAGGTGGTCGTGTACAGACAGTTATCATATAAAAGCATATATTATTAGAAAAAAATGGTGCCCATTAAATCAAATACGACATAAAAGCAAACATAATATAAGCTATTTTCATCTACAGTTTACATGGGTGCTCTTGCATTGTAGTTAATGTGAATTCCTGGATATTGAATGGTCATCTACAACTTTCTGTAGTGGGCCCAGTAAGATTCGTTCTTGCTGAAGCATGTCACATGACATGGTTAAGCTCAGTTTTAGAAATCTTCAAATACTGATATACTGAATATCTTCTAAAACTATCTGAAATATTATTTACACAAATGTGGATCACCACCTGTTTGAACCATTAAAACGAATTTGTAAAATTAAGTAATCCCCTCTCTCGCTTTTATAAGACAGCCTATCATTTATAACATTATTTTACTTTTTAATTGGATATGTATTGTCAGATGTAGGTATTGTAATTAGCTGGGTGGTCGTGGGGGCGTCAGAAAAACAAGACTAAATCAGAAGAACCTCATTAAACTGATCTGAACTACAAATAAATAAAACACTGTAAATAAACGCGCTCTGTAGTTTTACAGGATGGCATTTAGGCACACATGGCTTATAGAGCAGCGTTCACTACAGACTGCCATTTGTAGCTGCATTTTTAAACACCTTCTGGTGATATACAATTATATTAAAATTTCAAAGGGCAGGGATAAACAATTTTGTATTAGTGGTTATTTTTGCTGTGTGGCAGACGTTTGCCAGTGGAAAAGATGTCATGCCCCTGCACTGCTGTCCAGCCAATCAGACGGCTCTTTTACTTCCTCTGAATTTTGTGCGAAAACTCAAACAAGCGTTGGTATTTCAATACCTTTGACTTGCAAGCTTTCGCTTTTAGTAAACCTCTAGGGGTTGTAAGGCTGAATCAGGCAATAGGTTACCATCAAGTGCAGTTGCAAAACAAGATAAATTTGCTAGATCAAATGCAATATTAGAGTAACACCAGGAATGGATAGATGTTTAAATGAATTAAGTTGATGTCGTCTGTGTAATGAGTGTATTTTCCTTATTAAAAAAATTAGAATTGTCATTGTAGAAAGGGCAAGTCACGATATGCAGTGTTCATCTTGACTGCTCTTCAAAATTGTGTGGCTGGAGCATTGAAGCCCAATACTGAGTTCAATACAACTATTGGTTGAACTGACAGGTTATGCTTATTAAGTCGAGTGCTTTGACAGGTCAGTCTGTTTTCATATGCCTGGCAGTACACAAACTTGGACTTGGCCACACATGCACTGCAGTGTAAGATGTGATGAGACCTAAGTGTCTTCCACCAAATGGGCAGAGAGTCAGATACATCTGAGATTTTCCATAACTGACCAGGCAAGATGTCACCTTTATTCTAGATCAGGGGTGTCAAACTCATTTTCACCACGGGCCACATAAGCATTTTGGTTACCCTCAAAGGGCCAGTGGAACTGTAAGACTGTATAAACATACTTTACTGCATAAACTACTCCATAACATATTGTAAAATAACTGTCTCTTTATTTGATTATTTTGCCTAATCAAGTTAAAGACATTTAACCCATCAGATGCAAAAATACAAGAAAGCTCATTTACTGTATCTGTATTATTATAACATACATTAATTAATTTATCAGTTGTAGAAACCCATAATACTCCATCAATCTTTGTTACATATTTTTCAAG
>JAPMOB010228562.1:0-16388 GCA_029875015.1 Lepomis gibbosus
CTCCATATCTGTCTGATCTCCTGCAGGGTCCAACTTCCACCCGCTCCCTTAGATCCTCTTCCTCCATACACCTGTCTGTCTCCCCTGGGGAGCATTCAGCCGCTCTGCCCCCCGTCTCTGGAACTCTTTACCACCTCACCTTAGAAACATCGATTCATTCTCCCATTTTAAANCACAACTCAAAACGCATCTGTTTAAAACTGCCTACCACATTTGATTTAAATTTTGCCTTTATCTTGTTTTAATGTTCTATTTTTTTTTGGCTTTGCTGCTTTTCAATGTTTTGCATTTCTGTACGGTGCCCTTGAGTGCCAAGAAAGGCACCTTAAATAAAATGTATTAATATTATTATTTATAAACAAAGAAGTGATAGACCGATATCTGGCATTTTAGGGTAAAAGCTACCTGCACTCACGAGGCCGATATACTAAAGGACTGCAGCTCTAATCTAACAGCATTACTGGCTAGAGTTAAATATATAGCCTAGTTATACAGTAGAGAATATTGACTTCTGACAAACTGAACCCCGCTCTCCCTTCAACACCAGCCACTCTGAAATCTACAGCTGAACCCAAAGTTTCTGTTTCATTTAATAAAACACCTGAAACATCCACTGCTGAGAGAACGTGGAGATTAGACTGGACTCTGAATAACCAATTATATTAGGACATTTTCTGATATCTGCATTATATTTCCTGTTCTCTAAATATGAGCATTGATCTTTAAAACCCATTTCAGTCGACCACTAGTTTTTGTTTTTGTCAACAACAACCAGCCTCCTTTCTATCACACATTCCTTCCCTTTGTGAACTGTAAGATTTGGTTTGAGTGTCTTTCTTTTCATATTTTAAGCAATTTATAAAAAAAAAAGAAATCCCAGTTTGTTAATCAATCTCAGAGGCGCGGATGCCATCTATAATTCGGCGTTCGATTAGTACATGTACACGCATGCGCACGGCCTATTCTTCCTTTCTGCTAGCTTCTCCGCCATGGCGCCTATTGTAAGTAAAATCTCGTGTTCATAAAACTAAAAAAAATGCAGATATTGTTGGGTGAAAGCCGGAGAAAACGAGCAGGATGACAGGACGGTGTAGTTCTGACAGTCAGGGGCAGAGTGTAGAGGCCGGATTCTGGTTTAAAGTTTTTTTATAAGCGCAGATGGAGCTGAACTGTTCTGTGGCCTGTTGAGCTAATGCTAGCTAGCAGCATTGGTAGCATCACCACGTTGTGATCCTGTCCGGTCTACGCTGGCCCGGGTCTCTGCAAGACAGCAGGTCTGTTCGCTCCTGTCCGGGTCTCTGCAGGTCTGTTCGTTCCTGTCCGGGTCTCTGCAGTCTGTTAACAAGCTGCGTTAGAAGAAACGTCTGTGCTAGCTGTGTATACTGAATGCGTTTGCTTAGTGAGCACCAGAGTCCTGCTGGGTCAGCGGACCCACCTGCGCAGACAGGTAAATGTCCTGTGTTTCTGTTAGCAGAAGAAGCAGAGCACCGGCAAAGGTGGTAAGAAGAAGAAGCAGATCCTGAAGTTCACCTTGGACTGCACACACCCTGTTGAAGATGGCATCATGGACGCTGCCAACTTTGTAAGTCCAGCTCAGAGTCCACCTGTCCTCACCTGTTTTAGTCCATTTACCACAAATTAACACAGCCAGCACGCAGACAGATATTGGTTCTGAGCTTCTGTGTGTGATGTTTGCAGGAGCAGTTCCTTCAGGAGCGCATCAAGGTGAACGGGAAAGCCGGCACCCTGGGTGGCGGCGTGGTCTCTATTGAGAGGAGCAAGAGCAAGATTACAGTGTCCTCCGAGGTGCCCCTCTCCAAAAGGTAAGACACAATCAGACTTGTATCCTGCACTGTGGACTAGTACGAGGCTGTCAGAGTCCAAAGGCTCTGAGATGTGTGGTGTTTGGAGGACACCCGTACATCACGATCACACACTGCCCGTTTCCACCTGGTACTAATACGGACCTGGATCAGGTGCACATGCAGCAGAACACGTCGGGATCTGATCTCAGACATCTGTGAAGTATGGACAGATTAAGAAAACTTACCCAGCATGCTTAAAGCTCACTTGAGTCCACCTCGTCCTAATAGTTGCTTGGTTACAAGCTACAAGTAGCAGCAGCTAGCAAGGCTTCTGGCCCCACCCACCTCATCTGCATAATACAGTCACACTGCAGGTAACGAAAACGCCTGTTGACGGCAGGTGTCATTATCTGGGTACAGACCACATGTTGAACCAGGTGGAGACGGACAGTTGGTGAGGAGACTGCTGGATGCTAATGTCCCTGCTGATGTGAAGATGATTGGTTGATTGGGAAGTGGTGCAAAATGTAGTGAGGATTTCCCGTCTTCACTATTACATTCCTAAAAATAGAAAAGTAGTTTGTGGAGAAACAGGAACAGCCGTGATGTGTGACGCATCAGCTGTGTGAGCTTCCTCTGATTCACACTGAAACCAACATCGTATGAGCTCTTCTAATGACGTCACCTCTCTGTGTCCTCTTCTTCTGTGGTGCCAGCTGTTTATTCTGACAAAGCAACTTAAAGAATGTGAGTTTTCCTTCGGTGGATATTATTGAAATTCGGTTGAAATTTGGGTTCCATAGATAGAAACCTGGCTGTAGTCTCAGCTGTCACTCTACAGACTCTGTCATGCTTTTGGGAAGATTGCGGCTAAAGTTCCTTTCAGACAACACAACCACACCACTGCGCTCTAAAACTCATTATCTGCAACAGCTTGTGCTGCGACAGCTTTTTGTTGCAGCAAGTGAAGTGATAAACGTTCGGCCAGCTTGTTCTGACCCCAGCAGCGAGCACAGCTCGTAAGGCGTTGTGTCTGAAAGGGCCTTACTGAGGCTGTGTTCAGATTTTTGCAAGTCAGATCTGATCCACATTTTAGAGGCTAGAAATGAGCTTCCAGTCGGGTTTCTCAGTCCACACACTCAAATCTGATTTCAAAGTGGCTTTTGTGTCACATGATGATCACGTCAGATTCCAGACTGACGGAAGAGCACCAGAATGTGCTCGACCTTCGCAGCTGCGACCAAAGCCTACATGGACGGTTCCATGTAGGCCCAAAAATGAGGTCACAACCCTACGACATCCCGTCACACGTGAGATGGAAGCATCACCTAGATAAGCCTTGGAGGAATCTAAAAAACCTGTTTGGCCATCAGTGGCGATTTGTTGGTGGCAGGTGAGCCTGGAGGTGGGTCCTGATCCGAGTCAGGCAAACACTGAGCCAGAAGACTTTGAGTTGGTGCGGTGCAGCCACCAGAATTGAGGTGTTTCTGCCGTCGCTCTACGTCATTAATCGCCGTGTTGTGCTGCTCTATCATTCGCAGTGGACCCTGGGGCCAACATAAGGAGCCATGTAGTCTTACTACACAGGACTAAAACTGGCTTCACTGATCTCCATTCAAACCTGCGGATTTGTATGTTATGTTGGGTGTGTGTTGGGAAGCCACCTCATCACCGTACATAGTTACCACACTGACATGTTAGTGATGTCGGGACACACAAATAACAGAGCGAAGCAGGGATTGATTAAATCATAAAAAAATACATAGTTTGTGGCTGTGTAGCCTTAAAAATATATTAATTTGTTTTCACGGACGCCTGGTGGTAACGCGTCACTGCCAGGTGTCAGTGAATTGCTAGTGAGAGCACAATCTTGGCACAATGGTCGAATTAGTATGGACTAGTATTTTTAGTTGAAGTGATGTTCCTCCTGCAGACAGTCTGTCTAAAGATCTGATTTGGCTGCAGGCTGAGCAAAGTTAATAATACGTGTGCGTTTAAACACACCAGCAGCTTCACTCTGAGAGAACGTCATAAAATATGAAGCTTCTGATAAACTGATGTGACTCAGAGCTGCGAGTACAGCGTTAACCTCTGGCCTGTGGATCAGGCCAGGTGGAACATTCTGTTATGTTTGGATAGAGCCAGGCTAGTCTTTGTGCTAAGCTAACTGGCTGCTGAGTGGCTTCACATTTACCGTACAGACATGAACACCCATCAGTCTTTAACTCCAGCAAGAAAGTGAAAAAGCACGTTTCCCAAAATGTCAAACTTTTCTTTTAAATAAAAATAAATCTGAGTTACATCAGCTGAAAAATTAAAACATTCAGGGGAAAGTGAGAGTTGGAATCAAGTTTTCTAAACACACTTTCCCAGAGCCTGAGCTTTTTCTGCAGCTTCATACCTGTTCTGTGTCTGATGTTTTCTGTCTGTGCCTCAGGTACCTGAAGTATCTGACCAAGAAGTACCTGAAGAAGAACAATCTTCGTGACTGGCTGCGTGTTGTGGCGAACACCAAGGAGAGCTATGAGCTACGCTACTTCCAGATCAACCAGGATGAGGAAGAGGAGGAGGATGAAGATTAAATTGACAATTCATCTGATTTTGTACATTTAAATAAACATTGTTTACAGTACAGACGCTGTTGTGTTCTTTGAGACTTCAGGTCAGCTGGTAGCTGCAGGCTGAGCAGCACCTGTTGAACGCTATGATATGAAGGTTAAAATAGAGACCAGCGCTGAGCTACTCAGCTTGTGGCAGAGCTCTGCAGGTGCATCTGTGAGCAGCACAACCAGACAGGACAAAGGCTTGGGAACCTTTGCAGGTGTTTTAAATTAATCAGCTGATCAGAGCTCTTCTCAGGTTGACATTTCTGTATTTTAAACAAGTTGTAACAATCAAGATTAAAACAAAGACTTTCAGTGTGTGTAATGGATCTAGAATATATGAAAGTCACTTTTTGAATTTAACTGTAGATGACTAAGAATTATAATAATTTACGACGTTGAGCAGGCATGATTGTACACCCCGCCCCCCCAGCAAAAACAAATAAAAATAAATAAATTCTTGGAACAATACGGCCATGTGAACGCAGGTTTTAATCACCACGATTGTTTTAAATTGTAAGTATGCTTCGCACCTTCCTCGGAACTCTTCTCCACAGACTCGCGGGAGGCCTACACCTCAGCTAAACACACCGGCTGGCCCCGCCGGCAGCAGGGGTGCGGGCTTGTTAATGACGCAGCCTGTTAAACAGCCGAAACCAACATCTGCACGTGAGTGTTTACTGCCGCTTCACCTGTCCGTGCTGAGAACATTTCCACCGCGACTTGTAACTTCGTAGGCTACTAAGTTTTTAACGAGTAAAGTCTGTGTGAGTGAACACGCGGACAAGACGACCGCCTCTGCCCCCTGCACCCCCGATGCCATCGCCCAACCCCAGCAGACCCCACAGGGTGTGGTGAAAAACAGGTGACCTTTGAGAACGCTTATTCCCAAGATCAAGCACGAACTTTGGCTCAGTTAGAACCTGATAAATAACCCGGGCGATGTTCAGCGAGCAGCTGAAGTGGCAGAAGTGGAGACACAAAGAAAACAAATGAATTCACATGAATCTTTATTTAACCATTTCAATGAAAAAAAAACAATAACCCAGAGAAATTTCACCATAAAAAAAGAATGCAGTACAAGTAGCAGAGAACATTTCTGCTGTGTTTAAAACAGGCCACGCCCTCCTTCCCAGCACATCCTCACACACAGAACCAGACAGCAGTGCTGGTCCTGGAGCTCTGACCCCCCTGTGGAACCGTCTGAGTGTTGGAATAGTTGATATTACTCAGACTAGCAGAGACAGGAGCTTGCAGACGGGGTGGCGTTGGAAGGACTGAGGCGTGCGTCCTCGATGCAAACGAAGAAGACAACAAAAGGAATGTAACGTCGAGTGGCGTGCACAAACTCAGAACATCATCAAATCCTGATTTAATCTGTGGCAGCTGCACTCACACTGCCATGTATACTCTGAACAACACAAAGAAGACTCCCATACCCTGAACGTACGCGTAGAAAAAGGCACAGGTATGGAGAGCGTTGGTCTCTGGAAAGCCCTCAGTAGGAAAAGCCTGAGGGTCCTGCTGTAGCACCCGTAAACGTGACAAACGTTATTGATTCAAATACTGCAACAAAGAAAACAACAACTGAACACATGGAGTTTGGCTGTATTACAAAATAGAAAAGGTGTTTTAGGAAGCGTGGCTGCTGGCTGTGAAGTGCTTGGAGCAAACTGTTGCAGGTTTGCTCGAGTTGGAAATGGAGATGACCGTTCACTGAGAGAGCCGGACCATCCTGAGGACCCGTGCGTCTCCTGTCCTGTTTGATTTCAGTGTCCAAATTTGTGTGGAGCCAGTTTGCTGGTAGTTGAGATGTGTGGATATCCAGCAACCCCCCCCCCCCCCGAACTCAACCGTCCCACCGGTGCGACAAACAGGCTAGGTGTTCTGGTCCGGTCCCTGCTGCGGGGAGAGGTGCTGCTGCTGGCGGCCCCATCAGATTGTTCGGGGGTTGTACTCGGGCAGCTTTTTCAGTCTCTCCTGTTCCTGCTCGGTGTCCTGTCGGGCGATCACCAGAGAGTGAGAGTAGCCCATCACCACCTGCAGACACAACATAACACACTCAGGTCAGAGATCAGGTCTGATGAGACCTACAGACGGACTCGGTCAGACCTACAAGAGCAGGCAGCTGGTCTACTGGAGCTGGAAAGCAGAATCTCTTCACACAACATCACTGCTGGAGTTTATAATCTTAAAGAAAAGCTGCGACCAGATGCATCTTTATCTCAGACAAACAGAAACGTGTTTCTACACATCAGCAACTGTCAGCTTTCCCCAGCCTCCTGTGAACCAGACCTCTGGATTAGAGTGACCTGACTTCAACAGCTGACTGTCAGTCTGGTTTAGGTTTAGGTGTAAGTGATGGATTATTAGGAGCTGATCAGAACTCTTGATTGATCGCTCCACTTACCTGCTCGATGTAGATGCCATCCAAGGTCTTGACCTCCTGGGCAGTGGTGGAGGACTTGGGTTTGTTGTCTCCATATCCCTGAAGGACAAATGATACAGTGCGGAGCTCCATCACAACCACAAGTCAATCAATATTCCCATGAACTGGGTTTAAAAATTGCCTCAGTTCTTACCAGCTCTCCAAACGTGGGCGAGGGGCCCCAGCTGATGGTACTCTCGTCTGCAGCGATGATGATGCTGCTCTTTCTGTTACACACAAACACACTCAGGTCAAACTCCATACAGAGGAAACTGCTGAAGCTAGAGGTCATCAGTACTCAGCACCACGAGCACACACGGCCTTCCCCGTCACGTCTCAGAGAGAGGAGCAACAAGCTATGGAGCACTCACCCACATGACAGACTGCGGATCTTCCAGCCACACAGGTCCTGCACAGCTTTGGGGTACATGGTCGACTCTCTGGAAGTGTTTGTCACCCCCCAGAAGAACAGCCCTCCTGCAAATACCATATACAACGCTGATCAGACAAACAGCTTCCTGTACTGCAGACGTTACTGTGACCGTGGTCCTCAGCAGCCTTCGCCTGGACGGCAGCAGCATTTAATGTGAAACCTTCTCACCCATCTCGCTCACAGCGAAAGAGCACTGGTAGCCTGTGCAGATCTGACTGGCTCCACGTCCAGGAAAGTCAAACAGTTTGACCAGTCGAGGAACCATCTCGTCCTTCTGCTCCGTGTGACCCAGACGCCCGTAACCACCAAAACCCCAGCTGAACACTCGCTTCTGAGAGTCCAGCACCAGCTGCAACACAAACACACACACACACACGCAGAGGGTTAGCCTGGCGTTCGTCACAGCCGTCACTGGCTGTCTGTGGAAGGCAACTGTGAGCTCTCACCGTGTGGTTGGCCCCGCAGGCCACGTCTCGGACCACCACGTTGGGCACGGGCATGACCTGGCCGTCCTTGGACTTCTCAATGAAGATGGCGACACGGCGAGCAATGAGCTCACAGTCAAATTCGATGCGCTGGGCGCGAGCGATGAACTTCCCGTCACTGTTGTGACCTGCAGTGAGACGAGGGGAGGGGTCAGCGGCACACAAATATTTACAGGACAGAAAACTGATAAAAACAGGAATTTTAACATCAACACTGAAATCAATCAGCGCTCTCTGGGGAGAGGCTCCATAATGAAGAAGCTTTTTTTCCATCTTTCACATCGGCTGACAAACGCAGGTGCTGATCCCATCTGTGTTAAACTGGTGTCAGCCTCCATCAGCTGTAAGCTGCCCGCTGACATCACAGGGTAACTGAAACGCTCTAAACGAAGCAGAAAGCAGACGGTGAGAACGTACCCAGCTGTCCGTACTCCGGGCAGCCGAACGAGTACAGGTTTCCCTTGCAGTCCACCACCATGCTGAACTCAGCACCACAGGCCACCTTCACCAGGGGCTGGCCATTATAGGAAATCTAGAGGGAGAGAGAAGGTAGACGTTAAAGAAGGTCCACCATCAGGGAATGCTTTGGTTACAGCTAAAATGAGCTCTGCTACAGCATCACTCGGCTCACTCTGATACTTAAACCAGCCATAACTGACCACAGATCAAATGTTAGACTGACTTTGTGAAGAGTTCCATCATGTAGGGATTATTACGCAGCCGAAAATCTAGACAGGCAGGATCAGGAGATAGCTTTGGTTTTCACAGCCGCATTACGAATTACAGGCCAATGAACACGAGTAGTTTGTGTTTAGAAAGATTTCATTTAGCAAGTTAAGCATTCAAAACATCCATTCAGAGGAAACGTTCGGTGACCACAACCTCCTGATGATGAACAACTGGATGATTTGCTGCCTCTCCGTCTTTACAAGTTAACGTTAGCTAGCTCCAGCCTGCTGTTCATGTGTCCAGCATCTGTTCTCCGGTCTACAGCTGCGTGTGCTCTGCGTGACAGTGATGACTTACTGGTGCTGGACTGAGGACTGCGTCGGTCTGGTTCCCCTGGCCAAGCTGGCCCAACTTGTTCTCACCAAACGAGTATGCAGTGCCGTCCTCTGAGGAGAGAGAAGCAGCACATGAACACATGGTGAGGTACTACGACAGAGGGTTTCACTCCAACAGTTACAGGAACCACATGACTGAATGAACTGCTGTGATTGGCTGAAGCTCAGCCTACCTGTGAGCGCCAGGGTGTGATTGCGTCCGCAGGCTGCAGCAACAATCACGTGATCTGCCAGGGCCTCGATTAGTTTGGGGGCCTCCAGACGCTTTGTGTCCCCGTGGCCCAGCTGACCTTTGTCGTTACGACCTGAGGGAGCCAGAAACAAAAGCTCAGTGACGGAGAACTCAAACAGTGTGGCACAAACCCGCTGCCATCTGCAGGGTGGAAGCCCATAATCTTAGCAGGAGATGAATGTGCAACTGAACGCAGCGTGTTACTCACCCCAGCTCCACAGCTTGCCCTCGGTGGTCATGAGGAGGCTGTGTGCAGCACAGGGACCCGACACCACGCAGCTCACCTGGACATCATTCAGACACCCGTAGCGGTGAGGACCCCACAGGTTCTGGCCCAGGTTGCGGAAAGCAGCTGAAAACACACAGATGTTCACACATACCATCTGTCAACACCTGACCACGGAGAGAACACAAACACCTTTATGCATCTTAATAACTGAGGTCCATCTGACAGCTTATGGACTGAAGTGACGCCAAGTTAAATATAAGTGACACAGATGTGTACAGGCGGCTCCTGTATCAGTGTGCATGGTCACTCATGGACTCGCAGGCAAAGCTGTGATATAAAGGACCAGTGTGCAGGAGTTAATGGCATCTAGTGGTGACTATGTAGACTGCAGACCGCCTAAACACCCCTCACCTCCCTCTGCCCTTCCAGGCATGTAGGAGAAACTCGGGTCCTCCTCTGTGGAAGAGGACCTGCTGCCTCTTATCACAGTCAGTGAACAAACAGGCCTGTACCGACATGTTCCTTCATCACCGTGAACACTGAGCCAGCCCCACACACACCGTCCTGCTGCCCCACACACTCAGTGATCTCACTGACTAACAACAGATTCCTCCTGTTGATTCGAGCAGCTGTTTGAGGAAATAACTGAGCCTTTTGAACATGAAACTATAAATCTGTGAAGATTTACGTCTTCAGAAAGAACCAATGGGTTCGCAGCTGAGAACCACAGACAGGAAGTAAGACAGGACTGAGGGACTGACAGGTTGATGGTTTGAGTCTGAACATACCATACCAGCCGTCCTGAACATGAAAAGGGGTGTTACAGAAAAACGGGTATCTAAAAGGCTTTTATAATGTGCACTCTTCTTGTGAGCAGGACTGTGAAAAGTGCGTTACTCAGATAAAAAGGAAGTTCAGTCTCTGTACATTTTAAAATCAAAGACAAACTGCTGCTAAATAACTAAAGCTTTATATTTTGAAGTGTACTACAAAAGAACACGTGAAAGTGTTTCTGCTGCAGCATCTCACCCATCAGTCTTTGTCTATGCAGCTGCTCCTGCTGACACCCCCAACCCCCACCCACCCTCAACAAAGCAGGTTTATCAGCACTGAGGCAAGCCTGGAACCAGGCAGTTCACAGGCTGCCCCGGGGCCGGGGGGCCGGGGGGCCGGGGGGGACAACATGCATACATATGAATGGACATTACTGTCACAATCAATTAATGAGATCTCACTGGCTTCAGCACGTAGTGCACCATAAACAAAGACACGTACAGCTAACGTCAGACCTGATCCTGCCTGGCTCAACATCTCACCTGTCCATCACAGAATACACCTGCCAGCCCCTCTAATGCTCGCCGACAAACATGTACAGGTGTGATGGTACCAAACATGGCAACAAGACTCCAGAAAGCTGCACTGACTGATGTTGGCCCGGAACAAGTATCAGCACCGAGCTCTGCTCACACAAGCTGATGCAGCTGAACAGTGACAGCAGCTCTGAACTTTAGTGAGAACAGGCTGTTCAGGGGTAAACCAGGCCGACACCGGCGGAGAGTCTTCACATACATTTATGACGGATAACAGCTGTAAGTTATATGACAGACATGTATCACTGTTATTGTGAAAGTTCATCCGCTCAGCACCAGGTACCTGTCCCACTCTAGACCCGACCCAGCTATTTATAATGTCAAATGTCCTACCTTGTTGTTTGGGCACCTCCTTTCGTCCAATCAAATCCCAGTTAGTTGCGCCAAAGATGAGCAGTTGACCTTTAACCTTTGGGCACTCAAGTTTCTGTAGAAAGGACACAAAGAGGTCAGCAACATTAAGAGCTCCTAAACTCAAAACACCTAATCATGTCACAACACAGCGTCTATGATCCGACTGAAGAACCTCTGACGTTTGGAAAATGACACTTTGTTCATCCCCAAGATGGAAGACATACACACACAGACTCGATCCCAGTGGACGACCCTGCAGGTGAACGACGACGCTGAAGCTAGCTTCTGATTCAGTCCAAAAACCACTATGCCTAGAGCTGTCAAATCTGGACCAGCGTGTCCCAGAGAGGCAAAATTTTCTGAAAAACAGTTTCAGATTTCTAAAACATTTACTCTATTTGTAAAAAGGTTTTAAACGAGGACATTTTTTACATGTCGACCATATAAATCGTCTCTTAACAGCTGAATCAGAAGCAAACTTCCAGCATCGCAGGTGAATATGAAAATATTCCCTTTCATTAAAAAGCAGATGTTGCCACAAGTCAGGAGGTCATAACAGGAGCAATAAAGACAAAACCAAAACAGTTCTGTTTTTCAAACCCACTATTTTCTCTTTGACATCGTCTGCCACGGTGACGGGCTGCAGACCGGACTTCACAGGCTTGCCGGGCTTCTTGTTGTTCTCCTGCTCAAAGTCAAACTCATCGTCGCTGCTGAAGTCTCGCTCTTTCCTTTTCCCGCTGGCCCTCTTCTTCTTCATTCCACCGTTCCCTGAAACGTCTGTCACCTTCTTACGTGGCATTTTATCAATCTGAGGCTGTTTGAGTGGGAAAAGAGGAAATGATCAGATTATACAGAGTGTAAGAACACAGTGAAAATGTAATGATCCAGGGAGATACTGGGCCCGGTATAAAGACAGAAGAAGACAGATATGGAGAGAAATGGGGATATTATTTTTATACACACACACACACACACACACACACACACACACACACACATACACATATATATAAAGTGTAAGAATGTTCAGTCATATTTGAAGGTTAACACAGTGAGACAATGAAGATGAACTTGAAAATAAAAATTATATATATAAAATATGTTTTATAACTCAGGTTGTGGAAAGATAGACTTTACTGGCTGACGTATTAACTGTCACTTCTGCTTTTCTTTAAATTAACTTTACAAAACTTCATCAATCAGTAATAATAATATACATAACTAGCGTTATTCAGACTTTTAGTGCCCCCTTTAGTCCTCTCCTGTAGAGAACTGAATGTGTCTTTAAACCGTCTGACGTTCAAATCATTACGTGCTTTAGCAGCTCAGATTACATCGTTTATTTAAAATGTGGCAAATTTTCTTTTATCAGCTTCTTCACTGGCTTTGTAATCAATAATGAGACGGAACTATCGGCAGAAACTACAAACAAGTACCGGCGTCAGTCCGTAGCTAGCTGCTAGCTTCATTAGGCTAAGAGCTAACTCTTCTTTGTTCACATAATGGTTGGGTAGCAGGCTAGCAGCGGTGCTAACGTACAGCATGTGAAGTTATTCAGTCAGCTGCTATACCAAAGAGTCTGGCAAAGTTATCACGTTAAGTAAACATGTCAGATTGTCTTAAAGCCAGACGGGAATAAGCGTGTAAGATGTTTAAAGAGCTGCATGACAGGGCTCATTAAGCTAACGGCAGCTCGCTACTGTAAGCTAACAGCCTCTCTAAATAAAGACACAACACATGAAACGATGACTACAAAAACTTTTTCACACATTTTTCTGATTGGACACGTTTTAAGTTTAGCGCGCGTTCAGCCTCCGAGCTGTCGGAATATAAAATCTAGCAGTTTGTGATTTGATGGAGCGAAGAATAAATATATGTACCGGTGATTTCCTGATTCAGCAGCTCTCTGTCCGTCTGCGGTTTGATTGATTTGAACAAAAGAAGCTGCAGTCTGCCTTCACACACCACGTGGTTCATACAGGAAGCAAAGCAGTACACAGCTGGGACTGCGGGAGAAACACCAGGAGCCAATCCAGTCTTTAGTGACTGGAGTCTGGTTCTGACAACAAGACTTCAGCAGACCAGGGCAAAATTCAGTCTTTAGTGACAGGGGCCTGGTGCCGAGGACGAGACTTCAACAGACTGGTGGCTAAATTCATTCTTTAGTTACAGAAGTCTGGTGTTGAGAACAAGAGTTCAGCAGCCAGGGGCTAAAGTCAGTCTTTAGTGACTGGTGTGTGGTGCTGACAGAAAGACTTCAACCAAACTGAACTTACAAAAGGTTGTTTTGGCACACGAGAAACCCTGGCATCAAAAATAAGCAAAACCTGGAACAAAGAATGAATGTGATGACAAACACAATCTGGACTTTACAGTCTATTAAAAGCTGGAATAAAGATTGAAAATGTTTGACTCTTTAATGTTGTTGTGTGTTGAACAGTTTCTTTCTATGTGATAAAGCTTTACGTTTTGCTGTAGTGAAACATTATGCAGATTAAATGGAAATCACAATTCATGCCAAAACAATGAATGACAACAACAACAAACAAACAAAAAGAGACACATTTATTATGCAGATCTTACTATGTTCCCCTTATACATCTTATGTAAAAACACAATGCAGCTACAGATGGATCCTTGTGATCTTAAAAAACACTACTTAGATCCACCTGCTTACTTACCTGGTTTCTGTTTATAACCATCTCAACATGTGTATTTATTAGGCTACTACCTGTTTATACTATACTACACTGCTGCAACGTATGTACATATACATACAACAAATATGCCATGGCAAGGGGGAGCCACGATGACAGGTCAGCGCGTCATCATCATCAGAGATTGGGTCCCAAGCCCCAATACCAACAACCCCCTATGGCACAGAATCATTCAACATAAGGGTGAATGACCTACGATTGAAGATCATAACTAAGTTGGACCCCCAAGTAGCCTACAACGACCAAGATTGCCAAGTACCCTCTGAAAGTCTGCTAGAAGATGTGAATGCAGCACTATCCCTACTAGAGCCATAACAGAAACAAATGAGCTGATGTACGCCAAAGACAGTGATCCTAGAGATGCTTGGCCATAAGATGAACACCACAAGCCACAAAGACCATTACTACCTCCATGGAGGAGAAGGTTAGAGGCCAAGACCAAGAAGAGAAACTTGAAGAGAGGTTGGTCAGCTCTCAGAGCGAAGGTGCAAAGAAGGGGCTACCTAAGAAATACAACAAGCTATCGATACCTGAGGCTCTAGAGACTGCCAGACAAAGACTCACCGCCCTGGCCACCCGCCTAAAGAGATACAAAGGAGAAGCAGAAGCCAGGAGAATAAACTGGATGTTCTCCACCGAACCATCCAAAGTGCACTCACAGTGGCAGGGTAATAACACAAGATCAGATCCACCCAGGGCTGAGACTGAACAGTACTGGAAGAATATATGGGAGAAAGAGGCATCCCACAACACCAATGCTCAGTGGCTAGTGGATCTAAGAACAGATCACAGCAATCTCCCAGAACAAGAACCAGTTACCATTACAACGACAGACATCCAAGAAAGAGTGTCAGGTTTCAAGAGTGGACAGCACCAGGCCCTGACATGATCCACACTAACTGGCTGAAGAAACTAACTGCACTCTATGAACACCTGGCAGCACAAATAAACCAACTGCTGATGGATGGGACCCACCCAGAATGGTTAAGGACAATCCTGGGGCTGTATTACAGCAAGTTCCTCTCTTAAGTTCCTAGATATTTTTCTCAATTTGGTATTAAAGAAGCAAATTCTAACGAACTTTAGGAGTCCTATCTTACCTTACTTCATCCTATCTTATCTCAGCTTAGGAAATCCTAAATACTCGATCCAAAATCGGTTTTCAACTTTTACGTCTGTTACCTAGCAACCGATGACACTTTTCTCATCTTGCCGAGCTAAACTGCTTTTATGCTAGTTTTTTTTTTAATGAAACAAACTGAAAATGGAGTAGAAACAACAACTATCATTGAACTTCAAGTCAGATGCCTCAGAGGTTGGTAACCTCCGTCGAGAAATCCAAATCCACATAACGCTTAACTCGGATAGAGATAGATAGAGGCTCTCATTTATGAAAAGTGCGTAGGTCTACACCAAATTCCCAGCGTGCACCTGGCGTAGCCTACACCCCAAACCACGGTGACTTTGAGATTTATCAATATGCACGTTTGCGTACGGCACGCTCATATCCCACGCCAGCTCAGGAGGTGTTGTAGGCCGACATGTACGCAAGTTTTGAGTTAGGATCGAAATGCACAGAAATAATTTCCTAACAGCACAAAACGCACTGACAAACTAAAATACATTATATAGCCTATTATGAACAACTGTAACAGAAACAACGTTTATAAAATTAATTTTATACACGGACTATATAATATTTGAGCAGTCAAAACATACTTTGATTTGCTATTTGGAATATTTTATCGCAGCTTTAGGTGCCTTTTATTTGGGTTTGCTTTTAATAGAATGTGTAGCCTACCTTCATATGAGCAAAAAATGTTGTAAGGTAAATAAATACTGCATACAAACAACGAAGAGTAAGCAGATGGTTTGAAGCACTGAGACTGGCTGCCGAAATGGACACAGCCCCACGGCCTTTAGGTGAGGCTGGCACAGACATGTCGCACACAAAGCCCTGCATTTGTTATAAGACAAACTATATTATGACCGCACAGCGAGCACCGACACCCCCTAAAGGCCCCGTGTCCAAGGACTCTGGTGAACGCTGATCCCGGTTCATGTGTGAGTCCTGGGTCAGTGCGTAAAGCCCAGTCCCGGAGGTGATGGAGCAGCTTTTTGTCAGAGCAACATACTGGAGCTTATTTGGGACTTGACTTTGATGGGCGTTTTAGCAGTGCTAAATCTATCTCTACCTATCTCACCACAAGTAGCCAATTTATAATTCTAGGAACAGACAGAAACTTCTAGTTTGCACAGAACGCTCTCCACAAACAGGTGGTACAAACGTGGTGCAGCTCATCATTGTGTTTGGACAATGTTTCACTCTGAACATAAAAGAAAAGTTTCACCGGATGGTCAGATCCAAGTCCGTGCGCGTCCAGACCCGTGTCCGTGCGTAATAGTCCCAGGACAGCGCAGAGCACGGTTTCCCAAAGCCACAAAACATTATGAAGGCTTGCTTTGCACGCTGGGGGTACACCGCCCCGTATCTGTCCGTTTGTCCTCCGTTCATCAAAGTAAATGCTCAGCGAGAGGCTCTTGGCCCGTCCCCTGCTCCTCCGGGATGAGCGCGTCCTCCTCTAGGGCTGACAGCGCGCACTGGTCCGCTCCAGCGAGGCTGACAGCGCGCGGTGGTCCCCCTGACTCCAGCACTGGCTCTCGG